>VZSE01011718.1:1151103-1341887 GCA_013398275.1 Promerops cafer | reverse complement strand
CGGGGGCGGGCGCGGGGGCGGGGCGGCGGCGCGGCCGGGCAGAGCTTTGAATAGGGAAGTTTTGCGGGGGGCTCCGCTCGCAGAGTCCGCGCCGTGTTTGCAAATATTGGGGCCGCTCCTGCGCCAGGTCCGCCGGCCGCGGGAGGGGGGACAGCCGCGCGCCCGCCCCGGGAGACGTCCTGCCCTGCTGTGCGATTAAACTTTGCATGAAACTTTGGGTCTTTTTTCCTCCCCGAGCTCCTCAAGGAATTAATATATATCTCTATATATACAATTTGAATTTTTTTTCTTTTTTTCATCTCTGGAGGAAGGGGGGGGGGGCTTGGAAACTGAGAGCAGAGGTTGACACCCCCCCGCACACACCCCGCAACCCCTGCACATAAAGGAGGCATCTGTATTTTTGGTAACCAGCACTGACTTTGTTGTTGCAACTTGAGACATGGATGTTCTCCCAATGTGCAGCATCTTCCAGGAACTCCAGATTGTGCACGACACGGGTTACTTCTCAGCCTTGCCGTCCCTGGAGGAATATTGGCAACAGGTAAACGAGGATGTCGATGTTGTTGTTGTTGTCGGGGATTTTTTTAAGCCGTATTAAAGGATAAGCGGATTTAAAAAAAAAAAAAAAAAAAAAAAAAAAGGAAAAAAAAATCAAGCCCAAGTGTCAGCGAGGAGTTTGGGGAGAATTCAGCAGAAATGTGTAGAGATGTTTTGAAGCAGGTGTTTCGGCTTTGAGCAGACGGCTGTCTGGGGGGAACAGTCCCGAGGCGCTTGGAGGAGCTGCGCATCCCCGTCTCTCCTTGTTTACCGCCGGCGCTGCCGGGGGCTGTCAGCGCCCGCGGCCGCCGCGCTCCGCAGCCGCGCGGAGCCGCCGCTCGCTCCGCGCCGAGTCCTGGCAAAAGTTTTGCGCTTGTACCAGGTCCAGACTCCACAGCTGGGTCTTGTCATCCGAGCTCCCTGCCTTGGCCAAGGGCTGCTTTGCGCCCTGTGCTGTGGGTTTATGTTTTTTTCTTTTTTTCCTTTTTCTTTATTTTTTTTCTGGGGTTTTTTTTTGTTTGTTTTGTTTTGTTTTTTTTTTCTGCAAATGTATACTGTTCTTGTTTTTGTTCCTGGCGAAGACGGGGAAAAAGCCGTCCAGGAGTGTCGGTGCACACGCCTGTGTGTGTGCATGTGTGTGTACATGGGCAGAGCGTGGCTGTTCGCAGCGCAGGGAGCTTTGTCGAGCCCGTGAGTTGTCAGTCATATGACAGCGATCCCCTTGTGCTAATTGCCGTGGCCGGGAAGGGAGAAGAACGGAGCCTTCTTCCCTTTAATGGACATATTTTTTCCCCATTTTTTTCCCCCCCTTTCTCTCCTTGCTGTGATCCGAGCAGCGGGATGGCAGGGTCTGACAGCCCCGCGGGGCTCGGGGGAGCGGGGCCGCCGCTCCGCTCGCTGCCCGGCGGGCGCTGCTCAGCCCGGCCGCCGGATCCGATACCTGCTGGCTTTGCAGAAGGACGAAGGGGCCTTTCCCAGAAGGTTGAAATGCAAAGTGTTACAACCTTCACTTGCCTACTAATTGTATGCAATGACTTTTTTTTTTATTCCTCTCCCTCCCCCCGCTCCCCTTTCAGAGCGGCAGCTCCATAGTACGTGATTGAAATGGAGCTAAGTAGTTTCCTTCAGGCATTCGGGCTCTTGGCGAAGCGCCAGCACTCGTTCCCAGTAGCCTTCAGAGGCGTTTAAACTCGGAGAGCTTCACTGTGCTCCCCATTACTAATCTACCTAATGAGGAATTTAAATTAGCCGGGAATATGAAAGTTTAACAAGATCTTAATAAATGCTTTTTTTGCTTCTTTTCACGGAAAATCAAAGCACTATTGTGCTGTCCCTGTAGAAACCCTTCTTGTTTTTAACAGCATTGCAACCCAGTTCCCTAATTACAGACAAATATATAAATACCGTGTGCGACAGTGGGTTTGGTTTTGGGGGTTGTTTGTGGTTCTGATTTTTCTATCCCATTTTTGCCTACACTCCGAGCCTGACCAGAGCATGTGACCCAGTTTACTGGAGCAGTGCTGGGGGAGAAAGGAGGCTGCTCCCATGGCGGCTCTGCTCCTGGGCAGATGGAAAGGGGCTGTGAGGGAAATGTGTGGCATTTGGGACCGAGTTTTGCTACCGGCCTTGAAAAAGACGATCTTGCTAAAATAAGTAGTGTTTGGTTTGGAAACTTGGTGTGTCCATTTTCTGTGTAAAGCTTCCATATGGATCTTTTCCTGTAGTGGAAAGAATAATCCCTAAACATCAGCTTGTTGCCATAACAGTTCACGTTCTTTCTTTCTTTTTTTTTTTTTTTTTTTATTTTTTCTGTTCCCTGAAAAATGGCTAGAGAGTCAGCAGGGTGAAATGAAATTGAAACCCACAGTTTCACCCATTTAGGGTGCTTTTGTTTTTTGTTTTGTTTTGTTTCATGGAGTCGAGGGGAATGTGGTTGGGGGGAAGTTGTGCATGTACTGTTACATGTACATTTGCAGAGTACTTTGTTGGCAGATGGTCATGGTTTTAAAAGGAAGTCTCCTTTGGCATTGCGTGAAAGAAAGAAAGAGATGACTCATACAGTTGCACTCTTGGCCAGTAGATAAAGTTCTTGTTCATTGTGGTACTCCCAGCAGGACCTCAGAGTAATTTCCCATTTCGCATCCTATAGAACAGGACATTTCTATTCTGGAACTGTTTTCTTCCCCTCTCTTCTGTTGTTGAAGTTCTCCATGTTCCTCTGAACACGCATGGGAGCAGTTTGAGTTATGTGGTGTGCATGCCAGTGCACTTGGAAATGACATTCTTTCAAAGTCGAGTGTGCTGTGTTCTCATGCACAGGAAATGGGAGGATGTCTGCTGCTCCATTGATGTCCCCAGAAGACAGGCCGGCAGCTCCGCAGCCATGCTGAAATGTGGCTTTGTTTTCTGACACAGGGTTTGGGTTTTAACTGGGTGTCAGAGCACATTGTGTGCAGTTGGGTCTTTTCAGCCTCGTGTTTGTGTGAGAGAGATACAAAACAATTTGAAATTAGTCAAGGTGCAAGACCAAAGTGTAGTTTTATGTTGTGGTTCTCTATGGTCCTTTTCAACATCAGCCTGCTGAAAACACAGATTTTATGATGAGAGTGATGATAATTTAACTGAGTCATTAGAATGCTATTTTGGAAACCAAAGCTGACTTGCACCTTCAGCTGTGTGTTTGAACTCTTGCCCAGGTCTCGAAAACTGATTCCTTTTCATCGTAACAGTCACCTAGTTACGGCTTCAGGAGGCTTTAATTTGTTTTGAGCCTAGAAACCTCAAATCGAACGTACTACATTCCTGAATGCTTTTTGAAGTGTAAAATAATTTGGTTTATTTTTAAGCAGGCCTGTAACTTTTCTCTTTTTTTCTTCCTTCTCTTTTACCTAGACATGTTTGGAGCTGGAACGGTATCTTCAGAGTGAACCCTGTTATGTTTCTGCATCTGAAATCAAATTTGATAGCCAAGAGGATCTCTGGACCAAAATTATTCTGGCACGTGAGAAAAAGGAGGAATCTGAACTGAAGAACACATGTGTCCCAAAAGAGGACAATCTTGCTAGTCAGAACTTAGAGACCAACAGTTTGAATTCTGACGTGAGCAGCGAATCTTCAGACAGCTCTGAGGAGCTCTCGCCCACGACAAAGTTTACCTCTGACCCTATAAGCGATGTTTTAGCCAGTTCAGGAAACTTGAGTTCATCTGTCACTTCCACTCCCCCTTCATCTCCTGAGCTGAGCAAGGAGCCTTCTTCCCAGATATGGAATTGTACGCCGGGTGAGTTGCATTCACCGGGGAAAATCCGTACCGGTACCACTGGAAAGACTGCAGAAAAAGGTACACCCTCCAATGGTGACACCTCGCCAGATGGCAGAAGGCGTGTCCACAGGTGTCATTTTAACGGCTGCAGGAAAGTTTACACCAAAAGTTCACATCTGAAAGCACATCAGCGCACTCATACAGGTTAGTAACCCTATGCTTATTAAGACCTGGCAACTGCTGTAGGGAATACCCCTTGGTGGTGGTGGTGTCACAGCCTTACTCAGTCACTGGGTGGTAGCCCAGGTTTGGAGAGATGATGTAAGAGGCTTACCAGCATGGACAACATCACCTCCTCATTCTCCTCGTGAGCCAGGGCACTTGCTGGTGGGTTAGGCTGCTGTCATAGCAAATAGGAGCCACTCCTCTAAGCAGGCAGTAGCTGGGAAGCTGCAGCAGCACACGGAGCAGAGGTCCAGCCAAAATGGGTGCCAGGCTTTTCTTGACAATTGTTTTTAAAGCAAAAGTGAGCTAGGACTTTTTTTACTATAAAAAAGGAATGTATAGCCAAAAATCAGTCAGATCACTAAATACTGTAAGAACTTGTTTATATGCTTCAGTCCACATTGGGTCTATTTTACCAGACATACCAAGGCCTTGATTATATTAAATGTAGCTATATTTGTAGCTCATTTAACATTTATGTGTGCCATTGTTATCAGCAAAAATCTTGGAAAGCCAGTGTGTTGTTGCCCTTCTGACACATCTGCCCAATTGGACTAAAAATGTATGATCTACTGCATAATTTGATCCCAAATTACTGAGCAACAACATTTTATTGTTATGAAACCTGAACTAAAAATAACAATCCTGTGTGTTATTGGGAAAGAAAGTGAGGAAGATAGACACTTCAGGGCTTTTATAAATATTTTATGGTTGAAATATCCTGCTAATGTGCTTGTTTGAGCATTATTATTTGACATCTCTTTATGACACCAGTTAGATGTGTAGAGCTGTGCCTTGGCTAAGTAGTCATGGCTTAATGTGAGGAACTGGCATGGTGTTCTTGGTGTACCAATCCAAAAACCTATGTGGATGGTTGGCTTTTTGGCTTTTTTATTTTTTCCCCCTAAGATGTGGGGAAGAGAATTCAAGGAAAAGATTCTATTTCTATTCAAGGAAAAGACTCATGAGCTCAGCATTTTGTGGCTTTTATGGGAAGTCTGAGCAAGCTCAGATGCTCCTGTTGTCATGCAGAAGTCAGATAAAACAGGATTATTACAAAAGAAAAAAAAACTATTTCCCCTGAAACCGTGGTTGTTGAGCAGACATAAATAGCTGCCAGGCTCAGAAGTATTGCAGAACTGGTGTTCTGGTGCTGTCTGGTTGAGAACGTTCCTGTGAATGGAAGTGGTATTTCTTGAATGCTGAAATAGCAGTGTTCAAAGTGGTATGCAGGCTTTTCCAAGAATAAGTGGCTCAGCAGAAAGGAGGTTGCATGTTATGCAGATGAGTGAGTGACAGAGGACTTTGATGCAATACAGTAGCCTAATTGCATTTTGGAGCCTAGCTGTGCTGTCTTTAATCACCTTTATGAGGTGAATGGTACCTGTTTGGGAGTAAGCCTGCTATTATGGATGAACAGGAATAGTAGAGGGCTGGATTCCTTTGTTTCCTGGGAGCCTGTTTAATCACTTTTTTAAAAATTATTTTTCTTAAGAGTGAGATTATTTGATGTGCTGTTGCAGCAAGATAAGTAGGAATCATGTGGATGAATTTTGTGAGCCTTCTTTGCTTGCGTGTTCTGAAGCATTCAGATAGGTTAAATAAAATTGTCTGTCTTTGGAGGAGTGAAGAAGATTTACATAGAAAATGATAGCACCTGTCTTTGAATGAAGTCATGACTAACATGTAATCTGCTTTCTTTGTAGGGGAAAAGCCTTACAGATGTTCATGGGAAGGGTGTGAGTGGCGTTTTGCAAGAAGTGATGAATTAACCAGACACTTCAGAAAGCACACTGGTGCCAAGCCTTTTAAATGTAGTCACTGTGACAGGTATGTGATTGAAATGCACCCTTTTAAATAGTTATTTTTAATGCTTGTTGGAAAGCCAGTCTAGGCTGCTTTTCGCTTGTGTAGGAATTATTTGGGAGCACAACCGTGTCTGATAGCTTTAAGGGGCTATTGCATATTTAGGCTGGAGAAACCCTTCCATTTTACCAATCGTTGGGAAGTTCGTAGCCTCATCTTGCAGATGAATGTTGAGAAGTCTGCAGTGTTACCACCCATCTGCAGAGCTCCTGGGTGCCCACAGACACCTTGAGTACTCCTGTGTGTCCCGGGAATGCCAGATCCCTCCTCCACCAGCTGTTCTGGAGCAGCAGAGCAAGGGGAGGTGCCTGAGCCCCGCGTGTCGCGTCGCGTGTGCCGGCGGCCGTGGGCTAACGCGCAGCCTCGCTCTTGCCTTGCAGGTGTTTTTCCAGGTCTGACCACCTGGCCCTTCACATGAAGAGACACCTCTGAATGGGTCAAGAGGTGAATCCTGCGGGCTAAGAGGCGTCAAGGTTGAAGAGCCTTGAGCGGAGGGATGCGTGTTCCAGCCAAAGCATGCCATTTTGCACCCTACCCAGTTGCCTCCAGGACCTCACTTCCTTGAAGGTCTTTTGAGGGCTAATAAGTCATGTAAGAACGGCATAGCAACCGCGGTGCGTGATGTTTGGGGTTTCCTGGACTCATACACTGGTATCTAACCTTCTGAGTGGCTCCTAAGCCTTTGCCGTGAGCATGTGCACTGAGAATGTTAATGATTGGGCGACTGTATGCGATGAGGATCTCTTGATGACTGTATGCTGAGGCACATTTTTTTTCTTGTGGTTGTTTTATAACTGTAAGAGAAAAAAAATAGTCTGAATGTCTTGTATGTGAGGAATATCTCGTGAGATGGGACGACCACCAATCATTTCCAAGGGGTGGGGGGAGGGGTGTCTGCACCTTTTTAGAGGGAAAACCTGCGAGGGGAAAGGGGGGAATAAGGAGAGTCAGGATGCCAGAATGGAAATGGGGGAACCTCCCTGTTCCTGTGTGAGAGGAGCTTTAGGTGTCTGGTGCAGCTATTAAACGTGCAATGTGTCAAGTAGCTTGTTTTACTTGCTACAGAGCTCATTTGTAATCCATTGTATAAGCTGTGTATTTACAAATGTAACACAACTATAACTTTTCATTATAATACAAAGGTTATTGCATGGTTCTGGGGAACTATATGCTTTTCCATTCTTTAATCAGGACTGCAGTTTTGATTCCAGTTAAGAGCAGCTAAAATACAATTGGTCTAATGTTACATAATGTATGGAACATGAATAATTTTTTTGTTGGGTGGATAAAACCACTATTGGTTAGAAACTGATTTTTCTCATGCAGCTAATTTTTCTCTTATTTATGCCTTGAGGACTAACTTCTGGTTTTCTAGCTGTTAATGCACTGTTGACCTTAATAATGGTGCCTTATGCAAGTGACCTTCTCTTGCAGGGGGTCTTATACAGGGGTATGGGTGATGCATGCTTTATTAAGGCTCTCTTTTCACCTGGCATTGTACTGTATCAAATGTATAATATGAGGGGAAAAAAGGTTACTTCCAGGGTCCTCCTTCACAAAGACAAATATAGAGAAAAGTCATTCATGTCAGTACAGTATTTGTTTAACTTAGACAATTTGACTGTGTTACAGTATAATGCATATGCCAATTGAATACCTGACCAGTTCTGCCACCTTGAGACTTTTTTTATATTGACCTTGCACAACAACTGTGTATATACACACCCCAACTGTACTTAATATGTCAAGTTTTCATACATATTAAAGATACAGAAGTATTAAAAGATGTATTTGCTTAAAAGGCACAAGTTTCACATCTATATATCTAGCTATCTGTTGGTCATACAGAAAGAAACTATATTACTTTTTTTTTAAAAGTGGGCAGAAAAATAATTGTGTATGTATATTTGTGTGTACAGTCTGTGTATGTGTGTATATATATAGATAATATATAAATATTTTTTTTAAAAGGAAAAGAACTAGAACACATAGCTAGAAAATGCCACAGCCCATCAAAATATTTCCTCCCCCCCCTTCTTCCCTGCAATACAGTCATTAAGGAGAAAAAGAAATGAAAGATACAGTTAATTAAAATCTAGCATTTTTAGAGGCTTTACCTTTAGCTTAATGGTATGCTAAAGGCTTTGTTGGCATTCAGTCCTTCTCAGACTGCTGACTGTGTTTTGTAGTTATTAGGTTGTCTGGAATAGCGTATCTGTGGCCATTTAAGAATGATATGAACTGAATTTTGGCATGCTAAAAGAATATTAGCTGTGTGCAGAAGAAGTACACTCGGGTTTTGGCCTTCCAGCTTACTGGAGGGCCTGTGAGTGAGCTAGTCGTTGTGGTGGTTGAGCTCTAATTTTACATAGTTCAGCTAAAATAAAGACTGTTTTTTCCTAGAGTAGGAATAGTCTGTCCAAAACCAGTTTTGTTTTGTTTCATTTTTTTTAAACCAGCTCACTACAGTTGATGCAATGAAACATGTGACCTGTTTCTTTTACTATTAATTATCAGTCTTGCTTACTCTGCTAATATTTTGGTATATCTTCCTGGAAATGTATGTAGATAAGTGGTTTAAAAAAAGTATATGCAAGTGATCTGGTTCTATGGAACACACAGGCTTAAATCATTCTCATTTCATTTTTGGTTTAAATTGCCTGAAAATGCACTTTTTTTTTTCTTCCCCCAAACAGACAAAATTTTCCAGAAAATGGATTTCTATTTACAATTGGGTTTTGTTGTGTTTTTAACTCCTTGTTTGCATTGTCCTTGGCTTAGCCGTAATTCTTATAAACAAGAATTTAAAACAAAAAAAAAAAAATCAAAAACAAACAAACCAACCCCAAACAAAAAAAAAGAAAAAAACAAAACACTTGCACTGGCTTGTCTCAATTGTGAAATACCATCAGACTTGTGTAGATGGGGTGGGGCTGTGTGCCATATGTCAAATGCCTGTAATTTTCTTAATAAGCAAGTACATTTTGTTCAGGTGATAACTGAGCCTCAATCAAGCTGAAAAATAAAAAAAAATAAAACATTTTTGCTTGAAATTTAAGAAGAAAAAGTTTCTATTAGTGAAATTTCTTTTTTTGTTTTTGAAGCACCCTGTTATCTAAAGAATCTCTTTGTAAGATTTTTGTAAAAATTTTGTTTTACAAGATTTTATTTGAAATTGTTTTTTGCAAGATTGTTATATTTCTGTATGAATGTATTTTTTATTGGAATAACATAAAAAGAAATTCTTATCAGCATCACGTGTCTGTTTTCATCTTTCTTCTCTTCAAGTCCTACACACCAAACAATGTCAAGTGCTATGTTGCTGCTTTGTCTTGAGTCCCACCTGGTCAGGGGTGCAAACACCTTCGGGTCAGGTCACTTTGTGGAAGACAAGCCCTGTTGGGAAAATGATTTTGGCAGTAGAAACTAGAAGTTCTTCCAGATCTGAAACTGCTCTTGACTCACCATTTGCCTCGGCGGAATAAATAGTTAATGTGATTGTTACTGCAAGACTGCACCTTCATTTCAAATCCTTTGTTCTGGAGAGGTGAATGCACATGGGACGAGTTTGGCGTGTGGGAAAGGAGGTTCAGTGGGCATTCAAAGGGAAGGACAAAGCCAGAAGGGTGATGGCTGGCCTGGAGGCAGGCACCTGTCCTTGACACCTACTGCAGAGTGTGGACCTTGGAGCTGCCTGGTCCAGGGGGAAGCAAGACCAAAACCTTGAGGTGCAGCTGTGGGAAGGAGAGCTTGGAAGGGACTGCAGGAGATCTGCCTGCTCCAGACACATCTGAGGCTGCTGTAGGGCTGACCTGACCCACATGCTGGTGGTGACCTTCAACCTGTCGAACACAAGCCTCTCTGAACCACATTCTTCCAGAGCAGTGGCTCTTCAAAGCACGCCTGGCATGCACCCTGGCTTGAGACCCATGCAGAACTTGTTTGGTGTTGCCTTGTGGCTCCTGCTTCACTCATGCTGGTGTTAAAAGTCCCTCAAGCATCGAGTAAAAACACTGGCAAAATGGCAAAGTTGTATGATGAGAGCATGTGAATTCAGTTCGTGTTAACATACCGTGGATTTAGATGATTTAGAAATGGTCTAAAATGATGCAAAAGAACAGAAACAATCAGTTTCATATAGTTTCAAATATAGATTGAGGCAGAAGCAATGTGGAAAAGGGACCCTTGCCACCTTCCCCAGTTAGCCCTGCAGTGGGCTAGTAAATAGACATAATGCCTGAATTAGGCATAGTAGAAATGACAATTTAGGCAAATTCATGATCTGCAATGGGAGGGGCACATTAAATTTTACCACTGGTGTATCTAACACAATGGAACACAGGTGTCTTCTGGGAAACTTGGTTAAAGTTTCAATAGAAATAGAAAAGCTGCTGAGGTTTTGGGATTGAGATATTTTGCCTCCTCATGTAGAAATAGAAATATTTTTTAAAGAACTGAGCTTGACCTCCTTGGAGATTCTCCACCCAAAATGTTCAATGGGTGTGTAATATAGAACAAGGATTGGCAATTTTTTTCCTGTTTATTTGGTGTGTGTGTCATCTTGTGCTGTCATACTCTACCTTTAAAAAAAAAGAAAAAGCCTGAAAACTCCTTTATTAAGGATGTTATTGAGATCCTACCTTTTTTTTTTTTTTTAATTCTCAGAGATTGTACTGAAAAAACAGCAGTGTGTGCAGGAAAAAAAGAGACTACTGACAGCTATTGGGCAACAAGGAAACTACAAAGCAGAAAGCAATAGTGCATTTCAACATGTACATCTACTGCAGGTTTGCTTAATTCTGGATTTTGAAATGCAGAGCAGAGGGGAAGAGACATGAGTTTGAGGGTGAAGAAGTCAGGTTGCTGAGGTATGGACAAGGATTAGTAGCCTCTGCAAGTTGCAACAGCTTCAGCTGAGGTTAGAAAGGTGAGAAGGAGGACAGAGCCTGTGCCTGTGAGCCAACATGTTAGCACTGAGGTTAGATATGGCATGGTTGTGCAACCATCGAGATGAAACAGTTAAAATCCCAAAGCAACCCGTTTGGGATGTTTGTTTTGTGGGGTTTTTCATCCTCTAGGGTGTGAAAAATCCAGCCATACAAGTGGTCGGTGCAGGTAGGGCATATCACAGTTTACCAGCTTATTTGAACAACTGTGTATTATAAATACAGCATGACTTTGAAGTTCACAATAGACAAGTGATTGCTGTTTTATTAAATTGGATGTCCATATTGTTTAGAAGTGACTAACTGTCTCTCCTCCAAACCATATTACAATTTGAAATAAACTGAATTTTGAACGGTTGTGCCTGTTAAGGCATGTTGAAAACAAGCTGTATTTTATTCCTTCCTCTTTAGGAGTTGTTCATGGTATCTCTACCTTTGTGTCCAACTTTACCTCTTCCATTCTTCTCAGCTACTTGGGCATTTGTTTATTTTCTTTAATTGCTCTGAAAGCTCTGAGGAATAGAAACAACCTCTGTAAATCACACAAATGGCAGCAGCAAAACTAGAAACAAGGAGAAGGAAGAACACTATGGCAATTGTTTCAAAAAATAGCTGAGTGTTCTTTATGCAGCAGCAAAAGAGTACGTGACCTTACATATTTACACAACAGGGAGAGACAGGATTTGATAAGAGGAAATTTTCATGGTCCATCCATTGGAGGTCTCCTCAGCCTTGTCTGGAGAATGGGGTTCAGGTAGACTGAAACAATAAGGGGGTCTCTAACTGCACAAGATTGTGTTTGAGGACACAGGTAAAAAAGGTTTTCCCTCACTTTTTAAAGAATGAAAGGCCTGGTATTTCCTCCTTGTTCCTCCCTTTCTTCAGAAATTCCTTGGAGAAAAAACGGCTTAGATAGGAAATCTCTGCACTGTTTCTTCCTCGAGCTTTTGCAGGTTTGTTCCCTCTGGTAGCACTGGTTTATAGACTCAGCAACAATACCAGTACTCCAATTCTTTATTTCTGGTGGCAAGAGGTTACCAAGCAGCTGGTACTTCCACAGAAGTCTCCTGGCTTTTGCCTCATCAACTGGGATTGTGTAGCCAAGAGGCATTAACAGGTACTTCTGCAATAAAGCCTCTGACATGGAAAGAAGCTCTGCTGAGATTATACAGTCAAAGGCAATGGAATCTTTATATTTTTTCCCTTTAGCTCTTTTACCTCTACACTTGCTGTTTCATCCCTTATTCATGGTCTTTAGATATATGGCATTTATTTTTGATCAAACCTGTAGCAATACTGTCTCATAACCATTTGAGCTCTTACATTTAAGGGAGAATGAGCAGACAGAGTATTGCTTTTGCACACAGGTCTACAGAGGTTTAATCAGTCTAGGATTCATTGGAGCTACCCTGGGAAATAAGGGTTTGCAGGTTCATGCATTAATATTGCGAGGCCTTGGTCAAAAGCTCATTTAAGTCAAGGAGAAATTCCTCACTGCATTCGACTTGCTCCAGACAGAGTCATTTTTTTATATAGCTGAACCTGAGGAGAAAGTACATTTGAAATCCATTCAGAACCAAATTTTCATTCAATGACATTTATGACTATATTTTGTCCATTTCCTGTTGAACATTTGATAGCTAGAGTTCACAAGAACAAGCATTGCAAAGATGATTTTTTTTAAACAGAAATATGATTTTTTTCCTCCTGGAATTTATTTTTGATTGCAGACTGATGATAAACCCTGTAATTTGTTCTGCAGTTTCACTTACACAACAGCTACATAATAATTTTGTAAGTTATAGCAGTGACTATTTTGAACTGCAGTGGTTTCAATCAGAATGCTTACTGAAGTATTAGCTGAGAATTTATTAACTGGAGAAATTAACTAGATTTGCAGGATATCACAGCAACAGTGGTAGCCTTATGGCTCTAAAAAAAATGCTGCATCAGATACAAGCCAGCACATTTTGTTAAAATGGCGAGAAACTATCCAGAATTTGCAATCGAGGCTACACATTGGTCATGTTCTTGAAGTATAGGTTTATAATTTGTCACAGGAAAATAACTCCATAAAGCAAAACCACTAAGGTGTTTTAAGATGATCTATTATGTGGAGGTGTCTAGTACAGCCATTTTGGATCGGTTCATGATAGGAAACAGATGGCATATATGTTTATGTTTAACATTTAAGGAGGTATAGAAAGCAATTGGGAGGTGATGCATTTTGTTAATGGGCAAGTAAAGCCTCATATGTACAGTTAAAATAGAATGTAAGAAACAAGCTACATTTTTTCAGCACAAATGAGGCAATGCAACAACAGCTTAAGTAGATTTATTTGACTTGTTTCACTTTAAATAATTTTAATGAGAAATTCTCTAAATGTTTTTGAGCGGAGATAGAAAGTAATCTGGTAACCACATGTCTCGATGTATGCCAAGCTGTTCTTTAACAGCACTTTCTTTCAATACAATATAAATTTAGCTGGAATTAGCATTGCTGAATATTAGTCCCTCAGTGCCTCACTTGCTAAACCTCCATATTCTTTTTATTGCCTCTGTGCATTTCAGAAGTAGAGTGTGTGGTCATTCTGGACAAAGGCAAATTATCTAATGGGGCTGGGGAAGGCAATGTATTGGTGAATTCTGTAGCAAACCAGTCAGTAATAATTCAGGAAGGTTGCAGATCTGCACTGGATACAGTAATATATTTTTCTTGTAATGTGCTACCTTTTGGATTTGATACTGAATATATCAAAAATCTAGTTATGCATGCAAAGCTGTATTTTTCTGAGTTTTATGTACTTCACCTTACACATGCAGTAGTATGTTTTTTCATTTATAAGATTTATCTTTGAACGTGCAGTGATATGTCTAACGCTCATTTCCAAGCTCTGCTAGGCAAGTTACTCAGTCTTCTGGGGTTTACTTTATTTGTTTTTGCTAAGTATGAAGAGGACATTGAGGGCAACTGGATTTTAGTAGATCCTCACTGTAATTAATTATTCATCAGCAGTATTAGCAGCCGCAGTCAGACATGCAGAGGAGGCTGAGATCTTGCTGTTGTGAACCTAGAGGGAGAGAGGCTCTTCCATCCAGGTTCTGCCTAATCAGGCCACGACACTTCTGGAATTACCCACATCCAAAGAGAGAGAAAGCAGTTTTACAACCTGTTCTGATGATCTCAGCATTTTTCCTTTTTCTGGTCAGACAGATAACCCTATCATAATATCCATATTTTAATTCCATTCAGTCCCCCTGTCTGTCACAGATGGATTAATTCTGGATTCATTTGCACCAGGGTGGGAACTCCCCATGCAGAACATGGGGTTTCAATGCATTTTAGTGTACATTTTTAGGTGGGACCTTGTAATGTGCACGCCTGTCTCACATAATTGGGTTATTTCTTATTTCATAATTTTTTTTCCTATTTCTAACCACTTCCTTCTGGCGATAACTCTGGTATGTTCTACCAATGATTTTTCTACAAATGAGTTGGATCTACTGATATTTCTTCTTAATTTGAAAAAATTTGTTCAGAATTAATCTTTTATCTCATAGATAGAAAAGAGTAAATAAGAGACGTAATAATGTTATAGTATTAATGGGATTTGAGCCTTGGTAGGAAATAGATGCATTATTCATAAGGATTGATGGTCTTTAGTGTCCCAACAGCCCCTTGTGGGGCTTTGGAGGTATTAGACTGGTCACTGGAGAGAAGGTTGCTCTAATGCTCAATAAGCTAGACTAAAAATATCGCTAGAATTATAAAGCAAAAAACTAATCAAATCCTAAATATAAATGCGATGATACAAATCCCTCCCCTAGTTATCTCCAGAAACCACCCTGCCTCAAAGGGTTGTCAGTGACTTGTCCCTTATTATCTTTAATCAAGCAGAAGAGGGGCTCTGAACGCCGCAGTGGGTCTGTGTAACAAGGCGCTGCAGGTGAAATCCACAGTCTGTGCCTCCCGCTACCCGAGAGCTGCCGGCCGGCCCCGGCTCCGCCAGCCAGGGAAAGGGCAGCGAGCACACAAAGGGATGCAGTGTTTGCACAGTGCCTCTGAAGTCCTCTGTAGCTTCTCCTAATTTCCATCCCCAAAGTCCAGACCGCAGATGCTTCACCAGGCAAAACCAGCCTGGATGACTGTAGGTAAAAATTATGTGGTAACAGGCAACAAAGAAGCTGACTAAAGGAGATTTCTGCCATAAGGTTTCCAGCACTTGCGCAGATGGGATCTACCCAGACTCTGGTATCTGTGCTCTGTGACAGGACATTATTTATCTTAATTATAATGGATAACTTCAAAACAAAGGGAAAAAAAAAAAAAAAAAAAGAGTGTGTATTCTCTCATGTATTCAAGCAGATTAGGTATTACAGTTAGGATATTTGTCAGAGAAGCTAAAACTGCTAGCAGCCAAACAAATATAACCATGTAATTCAATATTAACAAATATCTTTTTCATTAGACATTAAATGTCTTGGGATAATGATGAGGTCATAAAAGACTCATGCGTTTGGCCAGGAGAGAGAAGAATATTCACAAAAGAAGAGCTGTGGGATACAGATCCTTTCGGCACAAAGGGCAGCACCCAAAGTCTGCTCAAGGAGGCCAATGTAAAGCAGATTTAAGCCTCGATTCTGAAATGAAGTCTGTGCACACACCCTTCTGACCCTCACCTGCTGTCCCCTGAGACACCCCAAACCATACAGGACTGCTTTGGAGCACCCCAAAGGACAGGGGCCATCTCTGATAAGGAATGTGATGTCCCAGAAGGAAGATGTCCTCAGCCAAAGTCTGGGGTGCACCAGGACCCTGAAGGTGATAAACTGAAATGGGGAGGGTGGGTCAAGCTTCAGGAAGAATGTAGATCTTTGTGATACTGGTGTTTGAAAGCACAAATTAGATCATGGGTGCTGAGACAAAACCTTCAGCCTTCATCCAGTAGTACTTGGCTCTTGTCAGTGTTTGGTAAGAGGTGCTCAGCTTTATGCCTGCCTAGATACCCCTTACCAGAAAAGGAAGAGAACCCCCATACACTTTGCCGTGTCCTTTAGACCCAAGTCATTTAAATTTGAGCTTACATTTTAAGTTTGAAATTAAGTTCCTAATATGAAGGCATTAACAAAGAAAAAATAATGACAGTTTATTGGGACTCCAAGAATTTATTTTTTATTTCAATTTATATACATATGCACACACATGCATAAATGGAAACAGATTTTCTTGTCTAGGATTTTTATTTTCTATATAATATCACATTCCAATAGAACAGTGTCCTTAAAAAGTAACCTGTGGGATTGATAATAGTATTTCAGTCTCAACCTGAAATGTAAGGTGAAACCAGCTGAAAACACTAGACAATGTTCAAACAGTCTGGGCTAGTGAAACAGATTTAAAAAAAAAAAACAAACAAAAAACAACACCAGAAACCATTAAAGACAAAAAAAATAAAGCTAACTTTTAAGGTGGTTTAGTTTTGTTTTCCTTTTTTTTTAATCTAACACTTTGTGGGAATATGAGTAAGTAAATATGTCAACATTGAAATTGTTGACGGTTATTTTCAATGAATCACAGATCCATGTTTCCACAAGTTAGGGATAAGGTATTTAAAAAATATAAATTACTAAGTGAAATGTTGCCTTAAATATCTGAACATCATGCTTTTTTGGGATTTTGTTTGGTTTTTACAAATTTAAATTCTGTATTTTGGATCCAGCAGAGTGCATTTGGAATACATTTGCATGGCATTTTTTACAATAGAAGTTAGAAACTTCTGTTTTAAAAATGAAAGTTTTGAAACTAAAAAATAAAAAAAGCAAGTCACTCAAGGTCGAACAATGAAATGGTGTGAATTGGTCATGCTGAGGCAAGAGTGTGCAAATGAAATCATTTGCTAGAGTAGATCAGTACTTTCCTTGATTTCATGGGCCAGAAGGGATGAGCCATGCCTTTCAGGCTGACAATGCCTGGGAAAAAAAGATGTTAAAGCAAAACCACCCCCAAAATCTGGCAACATGGTCCTTCTGCACCTGAAGTCCAGAGAAGCAGCTGAGTCTTAGAAGTGCCTAAGGAGTGCCATTAGATATTCCTCTGTGGGAAGTCCACGTGAGCATTGCTCTGTACTGATTCTTTTTTCCTTTGTGCGGTTCAACCTCACATTTTTATCTCATTATTCTTAGCAGTGGTAAGTAACTATGACAGGAAGACAGAGTGGAAAATTAAGGCTTGTTAAGACTATTATACACCAAAAGGATCATGTCACAAATGAGATTTCAGTCTGCCCAGTTTGGGATATAATTAAGTTATCATGTTCAAGGTGGATGGGTTTGAGACAATAAAAGGGCAGTGGAGGTTGTTCAGTTTCAAAGAGGTGAATCTTTTTATGCTGAGGAGTTCTGTGGATGTGATTTTTGGAGTGGTGAGGGCCACCAGCTCTCTCCCAGCTGTTGAACAGGGTCTTCTGCTCCTGGAAAGGGAGAGCAGCTCCAGGGATACCATCAACCTTCAGGATGATCTCCCTGCTAAGAAAATGCTATTTGATTGTGTCTCATTTCTGTGGGCATATCACCAGTGTGCATTCTCCTCTGGCTTTGCTCTAAAGGAACCTGTCAAGAATACGAACAATAAACTTAGCACCCTGTGGAAGAGTGACATGAGCTGAAAATTTCACTGTCACATAATTCACTTTTGAGGAAAGTATATTTAAGGTGGTGAATAATAAGCATATGCCAATACTATGGACCCAGCAAGGAAGTGTCAACAAAACTGCAACAGGAAAACAGTGAGGCTTTTCTTGGTTTTGAGAGAATACAATGAGTCTAATGTTGCTGCTTTCTCATTTTTTTCCTGTATTATCAGCATGGAAGGCTGGGCAGGACTTAGCTGAATCACTGCTCAGAAGTCAGTCCAAAATGTGAGTCAAGCAGTGTATGGGCTACAGACTGACATGTGTGTTTCGTGTCAGTAGGGTTTGTCGTGCAATTCTTGAGGGCATAATGGATGAGGGCTTTTTTGCCTGCAAGTAGCCACAATAATTATATGAATCATTCAGGGAAATTATATTGAAAGATATCATATCATAACGCTGCAGAGTTTTCCACTGAAAACAGCAGCTTAGAAGAGCTTCAGAAGTGTGCTAACAAAGATGGTGCCTTGCTGGGATATCTATTATTACACTCACACAAAGAGATAAAGCTGGCATGGGGGAGGAAATGTTGGAGGAAGGAAAGAAAGAGAAGACGGATCATAAAGAGTGACAAATAATAATTTTAAACATTATACTCTTAATTTCCAAATTCAAGATTTAAATGCAAATTATATGTTTGGGGTTTTTTTCCCCTATTTATCTTTCTTCCTCCTTCCTCCTTTCTTAATTCCTCAGAAAGAGTAGGACAAATCTGTCCTCAGGGTTTTGCCCTGCTATCTTTCACCTTTTCCAGTCTGCCACTTCTTCAAAGGGAAGTGCTGTCTATTTGTGATTTCAAGCTGTGCAACTAGTGAAATATTAGCCAAGACCCAAGTTCTTACTCTGGCAAAATAATTTTACTTTCAATAAAATCTTGGGGCAAGGTGGGGGGTGATGGTGGGGAGCAGGGAGGAGTTGACAGGACACAGATACAACCAGCAATAATGATCAATTAACACTGTATTGCAAACAGCCCTACTATTTACATAGGAAAGTTCTTCCTTACCTCCCCTTTGCCATGTAGGAAATGGGGGTCCTGTGGGATATGAAGGTAGAAGCACAGTGTGGAAGGCAGCTCTGTCCTCATCCTCAGGACAGAGAAGAATGGGACAGTGGTGTCCCTGAAAACAACATTTGTTAGTGGGGAGCAGTGGACAGCAGGAGAAGCCCTGGGCGTGGGGCTGTGCTGCTGCAGCTGCTCAGAAGCTGTCCCTTGGCCACGGCAGCAGGGGGGCACTCCCAGGAACCCTCAGCCCTGCTCCCCCATCTCTCTGCCTGCATTTGCCTTCACACCACCACGCAGTGGATGTTCCCACTGTGGCAAATACACGATGCCTGTCCACGTTACCATTACTGTAACACAGTATTCCATCATCTGCATCGCACTGCACCAGTGTTTCCACAGCGATCTTGGCAGTGTCAGCTTCTTTACTGGGGAGTCCTAGTGACAGACTACAGTAAGAAAGAATTGCACAAAAGTTGTATATTTGTCATTAAGGCTTGAAAACAAAGAACATCAAACAGTCAGATCTGCTTAGGAATGAGGGAATTAAATTAGCCTACCTGTACCCCACTGTGCTGAATCTGGTCCAGCTTTCTAGAAATGTTGATTCAGCAAAAGCAGGTGGCAAGGAATCTAACAGGAACAGCAGGAGCAACTAGATTTCAAAGTTTTCTCTTGTCACAAACACTTTTCTTCAGCTTACTAGGTTTGAAATTGCTTGTACATACATTAAAGAATCCTTCTTCCCCCCTGCTCTTTTTGCAGTGCAGGAAACAACGACTCTTCTTAAAGCAGATATTTTGGGGAAAGAGCTTTGTATAAAAAACTTGGTTTTTCATAAAAAATCAGAAGCAGAATGTTTACACAAAAAAAAGATTCATGGCAAGCATACATTTTTTTTTAACGAAATATTTCCTATCTATTTTGACTAAAAATATTTTTTTCTTTCTTTGCTTGTGAGATGCAGAAAAAAATAAAATCCCTGATTTTAGAATACTTTCAATGGCAATAACTCACATTAACTATTAATGGAAGCAAATGACTGAAGTGACCCAGATTTCTTTTTTGCATTGTTATGAGAAATAGCTGCATACAGAAACTTATATTTCTGGCAAGCAAAAGTATTTTGTCACTCACAGCTCCTAAACCTATAGGCTAAAGCAGTTCTAAATGAACTGTTCTAAAATGAAGTTACAACTTCAGTTTTAAATCTAACCATGATAAAACCTATGTGAATAATATGTCAGATGAGCATAAACCCAACTGTCTAAGGACATTAGCTCCTTAGAAATATCATGGACTCTTTCCTCTGGTGTCAATTTAAATTTGGGGATATCTCCATCAAAGTCAGTGGAGTCAGAACTGTGTAAAACTGACATGATAGTAGGATGTGATCCTGCCTCTCTGTGTAACATCTACCATCTTCATCAATTCAAAGACTGAACTTGGGCCAAATGTAATATAAACAGACATATTGTTTTCTGGGGAAAGCATAGCTGCCAAAGAATTGCACTTGAAAAACATCTGTGAGCTTAGTTTTGATCTCAGTGTTAGTCCATCCCGATCTCTGCACTGTGCCATCACTGCAGCAGTTTACAGAGACTAAGCTGTGCACAGACACAAATTTGGGCTGTCTTTGAGGAGCAGGAGGTGCACTTGCCACACCTCAGAGCTCTGTGCTCAGACCACCAGTCCTGGAGACTTAGGTTCACCCCCACTGCCAGGCACCCTCCCGGGCAGTGGTTTGGCAGAACTGGCAGCAGGGCATCATCCTCACCAGCTGAGGAAGGCAGCTGTAGGTCTCTGGTTTGGGATTCAGTATGGAGGTCCTAAGTTTGCCTGTATATGGTACAGGCAATATATGTTCATAAACCAGGGTCTGGTTTCAACCAGTCACCTAAAACTACAACACACTACTTTGTAGATGTTCAAGTCCCTTCTTGTACTCACTCCCAACACATTTTCTTCAAAAACCTCACTCTTGGGTAGTTAATGTCGTAAGGCCTATCTGCTTGAATGTATATATATACATTGCATTTTAAGCTAGGTAGCTCGCTGTCATTGACTTTTACAAGAAAAGAGATTTGAAATAAATAGGAACATTAATATTGACTTGAATATCACAGAAAAAACATTTCCTATTTGAGAATTCAGGTGGCTAAAGATATTAAATGAGTCACTATGTGGTACCTCAGTAGTTTCATAATATTTTATTTTTATTGGTGGGTCAAATGAGTCAGCTGACTGTAGGTAGGATTTAAGACAATGGGTAATTAATGTATGGGTGAGTAAAAATACATACTGTATACTTTTCTGTCTCCATATGTTATTTTTCCTTAATCTGATGCCAGATTCATTTGATAAAAATGACTCAGCTTTTGCTGAGTTGGTCCTGCCACTGACAAACTCACCCTTAGGAAATGACATTTTCTCCTCCCAGAAGTGTATTTGCAATATACTGTCAATTTTAAAGGTTGAAATTTTCAACCTTTAAAGAGTAAAAGAACATTCTTCTAAATTCTTTTATACCTGTTGTAAAAGAATATATTTTTATTTCCCTTGAGAAGAATGTGAAAACATGAGATAAATATCATCTGTAAAATTTCTCCATAATGCATGAAGAATCAGCTCTAATCTCATTATTTTTCTTCCTTTCAGTGAAATTACTGCTTATTGTCCATTTCCACCAAAAGATGAAACAGCTAAGGGAAAATAATTTTAACAATAATGTTTTCTTTGCCGTGTTTAAATCAGCACATCTCTAAACATGACAGTTCAACTACCTGCTGAAAATCTAATTCTCAATAAAAAAACAAACAACAAGCAAAAGTTAATACCTAACCACACTTTATATATTTTATATGTTAATTTATTTTATAGGTTAATTTATTTTACAGACTTAATTCATACAATATTTGCAAGGCCTTTGGCCCTGCTTTAGTTCACAGTATTATCCTACAACATTGTCTGATTCTATGATACTGGACTGTCCCTTCCAGACTGTAGTTCTATTTTCAGCTAATGTGGACCAGGGTAGCTCAGTAGATGCATCAATTTATGCTGCATTTGAATCTCAGTCTGTAGTCCTTTTGGAGTTATTGTTAGAGTGAAATAGGTTGAAAGAGGAAAAATGATGAAGTCTAAAAAGATTTGGAACATTTTTTCAGGTGGCCTTCTCCCTAGTGAAATCAGAGCTCTATCTATAATTTATGGGCAGAACAAGACACATAAAAATAGGGTTCAAAGAAGCCAGTGCTTTGTGTGAAGTATTAAACAGTAGGAAATGACAAAGAAATGTTCAGACTTCTGCTCTGCCATCAAAGGTTGTTAAACGAACACAGGGTTAGAGGAAAACACCTTTTCCCATTTTGGATTTGCAGCTACAAATGACTCTTGGAATTAGTTTCATCTGTCAACTTCGTCTTTTCTTGCAAAGAGCAGAAGTGATACTTTCTTGGTATGTGTGAGATCCGTGTTCATGTATCTCTGAAATCCACTTTGGGGCAAGAAATTGCACCAATGTTTTCCACAGTTCAGAAAAACAATCACTCTCCTTGAAGAATTCTGGAATGGTGCTGAAATCCAGTATTCAACTAGACTCGCTCCATTCAATATACATTAAGAAAATTCTAATTGAAAGAGAGATTGGAATTTTATCTCACTAGTCTCCTGAGTTATTTTCTCCATGCTTGTTTAACCCCTAAACTTCTATATCCGAAATCAGAAAAATATCAGATTTGAATTTAAGCCTCCCCTATCTTACAAGTATCCTTTGACCACGAGGCTGCTGAAATTAGGGAGGGATAATCATGAACCATTGTAGTTTTGTTTCAGAATCTACATTCAGATTAGCGTGTTGGCTAGGTCGGGAGCTCAGGTGCACTTCGACGCCTTGCTTTCGTGAGGATGTCAGGCTGTGAGCTTCTGTGTAAGATGCACAGATCAATGGAACTTTACAGACCATGCAGAAGTAGCCTAACCCATCTGAAGCCAGTGGTAGTCCTTCCAATAACTCCAGTAAGCTTTGTCCCTGGCTGCCTACACGTCTGTTATTCTGGGCTGATGCGTGTTGCTGGTTCCTTCACTGTGACCACAAAACTCCATGTGTACTTATAACAGTAAAGGATCAGTGGCTTCTGCCTATGCATCTGTATTTTTGTTTATCTTTGTTTTGTTTCTGTAAGGGTTTTTTGCTGACTTTTTATACTTGAAGATTTTTCTAATACAGTTTTGATTTCTAGGAATTCCTTCCTTGCCTTCGGTACTTGAGAGTGGGAAACAAAAGCAGTATTTTTGCAGCCATGTATTGTGTGCTCACAAGAACAAGTTCCTTCCCTTTCCTCCTGCTGCCTAAAAGAGTCTCTGATAAAACCAGTGCATTTTATTTTCACATGACTTGTGGTGCTCTTAAGATCAAACATGCTATCTGAGTAGGCATCAACATTTTACAAGAATCTTTTTTTGCACCTCCAAATTCATAGTTCTCCTCAAAGATTTTAGCCCAAAGAGCAGTTAATAAAGCTGGATGACCTCTTGCTCTAGGATTTTTTAAGTCTCTTTCAGACTAAAATTAGATTTCCTCCTTTAGGAAGAGAAACAGACCAATGTGTGACCCTTGAACTGTCAATCATCTGGAAGTAAAGCAGGGAACTGCTTTCTCTCAGAGCAGCAGAATTAAATGCCCCAAAATAATAATAATAGTGTGGCTATACATATTTATAAGCTCATCATTATTAGTCTTTAGTATGATTGCTCCTATCTGATATTCAATGGTAATTTTGGCCCATGGATATATACTTTGCCTTGGTTACATGAGATACTTTAATTTCAAATAAATCATGCTTTAAATGAGTTAACCACTAATTAACTGGCAAGTCTCAAATAATAGTCATCTGTGGGTGTAGCAGCCTACTCTTACACAGGAGGGAGCACCCAAAATTCATAGATGCCCATAATTGAAAAAAAATGGCAAAGGCTGGAAAGGTCCAGAAAAAAAAAATTCCCACAAAATTTTATTAGCAAACTACACATTCAACATGGAAATTAGTATATATTTTCCCCTATTTTCTAAGAATAAAAGAAAAAAGAAGAGAGGGAAGAAAGAGGACGTTAAAGTGAGATCAGATAGGAGAGGAAAGGAGATCACCAGTGCTGGGTCCAGATGACAGGGCACCACCTGCACTTTGTGGGGGCTTCTCTGCACAGCGGAATTTTCCCCACCCTGGGATTAGATTTCTTGTTCTTCGTGCAGATGAGTGAGCATGTGCAGCCTGTTCTTCTGGACCTTCGTGGAAATGGTTTGAGGGGCTTTGAGGGCCTTTTGGTTTTCTTGGTGCCCTTCCCCTGGTCTTGCCTGCTCCNGCTGGAAAGGTCCAGAAAAAAAAATTCTCACAAAATTTTATTTTGCCTGCTCTCCAGCCCCATTCCTGAGCCTGTGCTGCTCTGTCTTGTGGATCAGAACAGGAAAGCCAGCCCCAGAAAGGTGCTGCCCTGCCTCCATATGGCCCCTAGTCCAGCCACATCTGGCTCTAACTTGCCCACTTGAGTGGCCACTGTTGTTTGAGGCATACCCACATATTAACTCCTTACTGCCCAGACCTCCACAATGACAATTGAATGCTCTAATCATGTTTGATAAGTGCCTATACATTGTCCAGTAGTGTTTAACATTTTGATCCACAATCTGTGAGTAAATACAAACCGAGTACTGAGAAATAAATTAATGGAGCAACATTGGAAAGAAAAGTAAATAATAATGAATTGACGAAGGGAGAATTCCCTTTCACACTCATGCATCTTAAAATAGCAAATTAAACAACTACTTTCTAGGAATAAAGATGGTAGACCATATATTTAAAATAAGTATATTTAATATACTGTGGAATCATTCTACAAGCAACTATAAGAATGCAGAATAATGGAATAATGTGCTAAAAATAAAAGGAAAGAAATACCGAGAGGCTTGTAAAGGTTTATCCTTGGCTGATAAACAGAAATAAGGGGGGGAAGTGACACATTTTTTCCTTGTTGTATGATAAAGCTAATTCTGTACAGTTATGGCAGCCATATGTTAAAATAGCAATTGAAAAATTAAGGAAGATGCAAAGATAGATGCCACATCTTTAGAGATACCATGATGATAGTCTGCTTAATTGAACAAAATGCACACTGAAAGGAAGCTTTTTTACAGCACTTAAAAAAACCCCTAATAATTTCTCTCACACCTGGCAGGTGAACAAGACAGAAGTAAAAAAATAACCACTTGTTTTCCAGAGATCATTATCCTCAGCCTTTTATATTCATATTGTTAAAAGGGAGTTGTAGCCACTCCTGTGTAGCAGAATGTGCCTCTAAGTCATATGATCACAAGGCATGGGAAAATGATGAAAACTAAATAGTCTTTTAATTTAGAGGTGGGGGAATTGAAAGAGACCAATAGTTAGAAGAGGGAATCAGACAAATTCAAATGACAAGTAAGACACACAGTTTTAAGAAAGAGGAAGATTAGCTGCTGGAGCAATTTTCCAAGGAAACCAGGGGGAACTTTGATGTCTGCAGATAAAAACTGAATCTCTTTTTGAAAGGGATGATTCTATGAAATAAAATTTTGACACTAAGACTGGAATAAATGGGTGAAATTTTAAAGCCAATATTGTGCTTCAAAGGTTGGAACAGAGATCTCTGGCTTTAGATTCCACTTCTGAGAGCCTCTGAATGTCGAAGGAGAATGTAATTTCTCATTAATATAAAGGGAAGAAAGTGTGACTGGTTAAGCACTGGTACTGGCTGCCAGGAAATCATTAAATCTCCACCCACAGACATTCAAAACTCAGCTGGAAAATGCCCTGGACTAGATGATTTCTAGAGGTCCAGTTTAGTATGAAATTTTCTATGCTTCTGCAGTTTTCCTGATGTGCAAGATGCTGGTAACATTTGATGCTACTTGCATTTACAAAAATTAAAAAGCCTACAGGTAGACTTCAATTTCTAGTGATGTCCTGTTGTTATCTGACTGAACAATGGATGGTCAGTACAACTTTTTACCTGGGTGTGGTCAAAGACAAAATTGCATGTCTTGAAGACTTTGATAGCTGTGGTATGGCAAAGGTATATATATATATGTGTATATATATATATATTGCATTGATAAATGTATTGTTTGCAAATACATTTTGCTTGAAAACATTGGAGAAATGAAACTAAATAATTGATAATCCAATCTAGATGTTGCTTTACTCAGGTTCATTTTATAAATATGGGTTTTGCTCATGCTCCTGCATGCATTGATATTTGGATACTGGTTTGAGAACATGGCACCACCAACTCTAAGGTGCATGGAAAAGATGTCCTTAATTAGGACAGTGTGGCTCATTAAACTTCATTTCAAACTCTGTTGTGAGTTGGAAAACTGTGTGCTCTGGACATAGCAGAGATTATATGGCAGAGAGGAGCATCAGAGCTTCCCCTTCCAGCAGGTGCTCCTGCAGGTGCCTGGCGGGAGGGCCCTGGCTGTGCTCCTCTTCATCACCAGCCTCTGGCCACAAAACTCCAGCATTTCACCTCCAGCTCAGCTGCTGTGCCATTATTTGCTGTTCTACTACCCTCATGTGTCAAAGGAAATTTTAGATTCATGTTTTTCTCCATGAAGTGTTATGGTGAAATCATTTCATTGCTTTTATTCTCAAATTAGTGAGTAAAACAAAAATGTGCCAAGGGGAGTCAAATTGTTTCTCACAGAGGCAAAGCAGTGGTGATCTTGTCTGCAGGCAGAGCAGCTAATTGGGCAGGGAGGTGCTGTGATTTAGCACCTATGTCCTTAGCTTTTAATCCAGTGTAAAGTGACATGATTGTATTGATCTCAGTGCTGATTTACACTAACTGAGAATATTACCATTTATTTTTAACTTGCCTAAATTCCCTATCTACTCTAGCATTGCTGATGCAAAAAGAATTAAAATACTTCAGATCAATCTAGTCTCCCAAAGTAACAATGAAACATTTATAACTGCAGCAAGAAAGGTGCACAGAAGCTCTTTTATTCTATCCTGCTCTTAAGAGTTAAGTGAAATTACTGAAGCATGTTCTAAATTTTATCAATCGTGACACATTTTATGCTGGCATAGTATATTCAACAAGTGCATTAGGAGAGTGCTTAGCACTTTGTAATTACACTCATATTTCATTTTAAGATAATTTCATGCTATTCTTTCAAAACACGTCAAATGTGAAGCTGTAGTCTTGAAACAATAGGATGTGATATTAAAAATTCAGATCTAAAATTCTCTTTTACTTCTCTAATGGATATAACTAAAATGCAGTGTGAAACTTTCATTCAAAAAAACTCTGTAGTGAAAGAGATACTATTGATTTAAGTCACTGTTAATTTAATGAAATTCCATTCTCTTTTCTTTTTCCGACTGTGCTCCCCCCTCTCAATGAAAAATCAGGTTTTCAGTATTAGTTCTCTCAGAAAAAATATATATATTTTACTAACTCTCATGATACATGGAATTTAACATAATTAAACAATTATTTATGACACATGGTTTTTGCACCTGTGAGGAAATTTCTGGCTGAGCACCAATAGTGTGGATAGGTAGTTACTGGGTTGTTGGTTTTTTTTTTTTAAAGACCATTTACTCTGTGGATATGTGTTTTCTATATTTAGTTGTGCTTCATGCAGAGTCTGAGAAAAAACTAGACAGTGCAGATTTATCCATATCAATTTCAGTGGGAATGCCACAAGTAAAGATGTTGTAAAATCAGGACTTCAGCAAGAAAACAGCAAGTCTTGGTCCTAATAGGACAGAAGTTTTGAATAGAGAGGGGCTGGAGCCAATTAATGCAATGACAAGTCAAGGAGAGCCATGGGAATGGTACACGGGAGGAATTGCTGGGCTGGATTCGAAGCAGCAAAGGGAGAAGCCCTGATCTCACCAAAGCAAGGGCCTGTTCTCTATGCAAGCCTGGGGCCAGTGATGCAGAGGGGTGTAGTAGTCCCCGTGTGATCCAAGGCTTCTTTCAAGCCGAGCTGCCTTGCCCGGGGCTGCACGAGGGCAGCCTGTGCACAGCTGAGCTGCGAGCGGGCTGCAGACTTCTGCAAGATGCACACAAAGAGGCCTGAGCCTTTCACCACCTCAGCGTTTCAGGGCCTATGGAAGGAGGCATTGCAATTAGGATACAAGTGCTCTGCCAGCTGAGAGACGCTGTGGATTTGTTAATAATCCCGCTTCACTTTTGTGAGGAAAATATAAGTGATCCAGTTCTGGTAGCAAAGGATGAGCCTCCCTCTCGCTCGGGAGAGAGGCGGACGTGAGCTGGGAAGCCTGCCATCAGACACTGCCTCCACATTCCGTCCGTGTTGTTTGTTGTGCCATGTGATGGATCTCAGAGCTAGCTTTTTGCACACTACGGTACAACCGAGAAGCGCTTGTGTCACAGGAATAAAGCTGGGTAGCTCAGGAGAAAAGTTTGTGCTGTTACTGGCTCAGCACTAGCTGTACACGGGCTCTGCGGGGCAGGACAGGCCTGTGCTGGCTGGAAACACACTGCAAAAATCCCACCAGAGGCAGCCAGACATGGAGCATTGCAACGGGGCAGGTAGAGAGGCAGTCGTGATCCAGTAGGTCTCACAGCTGAATTAACAAACTACATTTAAAGGATACAATTTGAGAAATTAAGAATATAGACTGGCCCAGGATTTGTTGTATATGTACAAGGCGTACAGCTCTGACATGGAGTTCTGCAGTTTGGAACAGCATGATCAGCACCTGATGAACTGAATTACAAACATTGTTTTTCTTTAATTAAGACGAATACTGCAGACCTCAAAGCATTGATGCATATTCATGTAACATATTTAGCTCAGGCCGTTCTCCTGAACAGGCATTACAGCCCTCAGGTTATACCAGGCTCTAATGAAGTTTGTGTCGCATGTAATATATCACCAGTCATGGAATGTACTGTGATTGTTGTTGGGTTTCTTTTCAATCAACGTTCTCAGTAGGTTTTCTCCATGACTCATTTTCATATTCTCATGCAATGAAACAAAGAGTTGCTTAAACCAGTGTGGTTATCCCGGGCTGGGAAAATTCACAGGTGAGTATGTCATGTTGTTTGGCATGAAGAGTAACTAGACAGTTCCTTTATTTAGTGTAATTAATCCTGCCTGCAAGTAGTGACATTTTCCACAGCCTGTACCATTAAGTGGAAGCCTAGTTTTGAAAACTGATGCTAGTTCCTCAGTTGCATTCTTGGTTAAGGTTGGGTGCGTAATATCCCACAAGGTCATTTAAGGGAAGGAAATACCTCATGTTTCCCAACATCGTCAGTCCAGTCATGACCTGATTTTGCAATCTTACTCGTATTAGGCAATTCCCTTGCATGTCATAGGATTACTTGCAATAGCTCAGGCTACTTGCTTTGAAGGATGATGACCTTGAATCTAAATTATCTGCTCCCTAATATCCTTCACTGTAGGAGAGGAAACAATCTCTCATACAGAATTAGAAGAGGAAGATGATCTTGAAGCAGCACATGCAAATAACCTCCTACCACTTGTTTAATCGAGTAAGAGGTCAGCTCCCAAGAAAAATTTACATCCACAATGTATCATTACCATTATATAATATCTACCAAAAATATTTACTGCAGTGGAAGTGTAGAACACGGGGTTAATAACCATTGCAAATGTTCTTTGCTGAATGCCAAGCCAGCCCAAAATAAAGCACTCACTGTGCATTAAACAACAGCATCTAATGGTGGCAACCAAGGGGTCAGACGACATTATTGCTTCAAGTTCTTATTCTGTGGATGCATTTTTGGCCTTGAATCCCTCTTTACAATATAAATTGCTAGCTTAAAGAGTATTTTTAAAAGCAATCCTTTGAACAGGAGTAGGAAGAGCATTTAAGCAGCTCCAAGGTCCCCAAAGACACAGAACTGGTAGAAGCTGTCAGGGGAATGTACTAATAACCCCCAGAAATGTACTATGATTGCCATTCTCCTTCCTTCAGTTTTAAATTTCCCCATCTCAGGCCATAAATGCATAGGTCAAGTCCACCTTGGCCACAGAGATCAAATATGTTCTCTGCAGCATTAACTTCGAGGGAGTTTTCAATTTTTCATTTCAGACTTTTTTTCTGAGGTTGAAATGAAACCTTGCTTTTTATTTTGTGAATTCTTTTAATAGAAATCTTTTTTCTAGGAAACCTTGGAGAGGGTTATTGTATGTTGCTGCTAGTCCTTGGGTCAAATTTTCTCTTGTTGTAGTGATCTAAATGGAGCTTTGCCAGCTTACAGCAATAGAGGATATATTCCCATGAGTTTTACATCATGAAATTTTATTGCTGATGTTGATTCCTGGGGTTGCCACATACCTAAAGAACTCTGGGCAGAAAACCAAGAACTCCATATGATATTATTTCTGTTTGCTGCACATGAAACTTCACAAATTTCAGATATCCTTAGGTTTATATTGTCTATAAAGTGAACACTATCATCAGAGTATCTCATATTACAAAGGCAAAGAAAAAAAGGCTTGCTGTAATATTTTCTTGCAAGCAAATAAGGGTAGGCTCTCTCTAAAACATCTGATGAATTTAACAACAAGGCCTTATGCAGCAGAGCCATATCTCTCTAATCCCCTTTCACCTCTAATATTTTCCTCCACAGGCTGTTGTAGGTCAACTATTATTCCTACATTGATTATACTAAAGTATTTGTTGTTTATAGTAAAGCTTTTTGCAGTAAAGACTGTACAAACAGAAAATAATTTTGATCGGTCTTACTGAAAATATTTTAGATTTGGTAGTCATAGGAATATTTTTTGTCTATGATTATGAATGAAATAAATTGCATTAAATTATTAAATTGAATCTTCTATTAAATCACAAGAAAAATCATGTCGTTTCAGTTAATGAAGTAACAAGAGCAGTTAACCTTGTAATGAATTAATGAGTTGTGTTGGAAAGGTTTGTAAAGCAGATAATGAGGAATTTGAAGCAGAGACTGTGCTTGAAAGACATCCATGAAGCTATGTTTTGTAGGGCATTTGACAAGTTAATATTTGACAGCATTGCCTGTAATGACACTGTAGAATATGCATGATGTAATTCTTTAGTTATCCAATAAGTGTTAAGTGTTGTGTAAGGTGGGTATTCAGTCAAGGCTTCCAAATGTGGATATGAATAAAATACTTTGTGGATAAGGAAACCAACATATTTGAGAATGTGGAGGAGAACAATCTGGCCCTGAAAAGAGCACTCTGATAGCTCTCCTTCATTTGCTGCTGCTAAGTCAGAGTAACTTTTTGTTAACAAGCTGTTAAGATTTACTTCTTATAATACTTGTGCATATGCTCAGAACTGGAGTAGTGAAAAATTTAGTTTGTTGGTTTTAATGGGAAAGAAAACAGTATTTCCTACACTAGCTTTAATGCAGCTGTTTAGGAGCATAAACCTAATTAAAGATCACAGAATCACAGAATATTCTGATTTGGAAAGGACCCAGAATGATCATCAAATGCAACTCTTAAGTAAATAGCCCATACAGAGACTGAGCCCACAACCTTGGCATTTTTATCACCATGCTCCAACTGAGCTAATCTGTGCTAAGGTAAGCAGTCATTATCTCATTTGAACTAAGTTTATATCAGACCAAAGACACTAGTCATTAAAATCCCTAAATCCTTTACTGCATCACACATACCCCAATTCCAAGGAGTTTTTTGATTGTCTCTTCTCACGAGGGGAATAATCTGCTTTTTAATTTGCTGTCCCGCCCATTTGATATATCCTCTCAGTGGACCCTCCACATGGAGAAGGGTCTTTAATCCTCAGCCTTGTTTCTCCTCTCTTTTTGGTCAAACTCACACTAATTCTTTGACAACTGGCAGTCTCAGTTCAACTTGGGTAGCAGCAGTCCTTCAATAGAAAGCCCATCTTGCTATCCCTACAATGTAGAAAAATCCATAATTAAGGTTTTCTCCCAATACTCATCAGACACCTGAAAACCCCCACACCTCCTGCATCTTCCTTGGCAGTCTTTAAGGGATGACAATTTTTTTCACCTTTTTTTGAACATCCTTGTTATCAGTAGAAAGGAACTATTGAGAACTGCTCAAGAGATGCTTTTTGCCATTCAGCTGTGTCTAGTGGAACCTTGGTCCCAGCCATGGCTCCCCAGAGGGATGATATTCAAACTCAGGAGAGATCAAATGTAATGGGAATGAGGCTTTAGCTATTTTTTTTTTTTTTTAATCTCTTTATTTTTTTTCATGTTTTAGTTTCTTTGGGTGGTTTTGCAGAGGATTTTTGGTTGGTTGGTTGGTTTGGTTTGGTTTTGCTTTTGCTTTTTTCCTTAAGTTTCTGTGTTTCCCCTTGCTGGGCTCTAAAGCTAAAGAAAAGAAATCAAGCCTAACCCTCACATGACGTGATGCTGTGACACAGGGAACATCTGCATGCCTTGTCCTCTTGAGAAAATGACCAGGCTTTTTATTTATAGACAGCACAGTTTCTGGGAATTTCAGTCAAGAAGCAGGATGCCGCATTCCTATGCACTGCATAGCTTGGAGGAAGGGGAGAGGAAATCAGTCATTTCCCCTATTTGGATCTAAGCAATCCACAAGTTTTTCCACTAGTGAGTATCTGCACATTAGGGTCTTGAGCAGCATTGTAACACTGAAGGATGTTGCATCAGATGTGGAATTTCCAGCTTGGCTTGGCTTCTGCTGCCTGTTTCCTGCTTTTATTTTTTTAAATGAATTGTTATTTATTGTTTTTTGTTGATGTTGTTTCCTCCTAAACTTGAAGTGTTAGAAGGTTGATATGCAATCACAAAGCCAAATTGGTTTACTTTTGATCTGACTCTGTGCTTGGTTTGGGGTTTTGCCCTTTGCTTGATTTGTGTGGACACTGGATTTTTGCATTGAGAGGAGCTCTATTGTCTGCTCTATGGTGACTGATAGGACGATTCATGGAATTTCAGCTGTTGCAGTGGGAACTTGAGAGTTAGGGTGTCACTGCCCTTCTTTGCCTTTGTTCACCTCCTTGAGTGTTGTGCTTTAAGGAAAGAAGGCAGACACACTTTTGTTTGAGGTGTTTCTACTAGTCTCTTGAGATTAAGAGTATATCAACCCCAGATCTATCTTCCTGTCCTCAAGCTTTTACAAGGAACTCCTCAAAGTGTTTATGTAAGAACCTGATGATATTCTAGTAAAAGAGCTCCAAGGAGAAGACCTGGCTTGTGAATATGCTTGTTGCAGACTGGACCTCTTTTTTTTCTTTGGGCTGTCAAAGGCCATTAAATTATTTCACAGTGTGGGGTACAAGCTTTAGAGCCATATAACTGGTTATTTATTTATTCTTATGCAGAAATAATATATACAGGGTGCAGAATGCTATCACTACAGAAACAGGTAAGCATTATTCAAAATTTTTATAGTGTTTGTATCAGAATTCACATCACTGTTTCTGGGAGAGAAAATAAGTCAGAGAGATCACACATGATATAGTGAGTGAACCCAGTTTTCTCTAGTCCTTATTCAAGATTTCCCTTACCTCAAGTGTAAATGAATACACATGAATCTATGCTGTAGAGAATAAGACCGCCAGTGTAGACAGAACTGGATGCCTATATTAAAACAGATGACTTTTTTTGTTTCTTCCTTTCCTTCTTTCCTCCTTATTTTCATTTTTCTTTTTCTTTTTTTTTTTTTGGTTGGTTTGTTTTGGGGTTTTTGTGTTTTTCTTTTTCCTTTTTACTTTTTCCTTTTTTTCTTTTTTCTTTTTTCTTTTTTCTTTTTTCTTTTTTCTTTTTTCTTTTTTCTTTTCTTTGTTTTCTCTTTTTTCTCTTTTCCTTTCCTTTCCTTTCCTTNTTCTTTTCTTTTCTTTTCTTTTCTTTTCTTTTCTTTTCTTTTCTTTTCTTTTCTTTTCTTTTCTTTTCTTTTCTTTTCTTTTCTTTTCTTTTCTTTTCTTTTCTTTTCTTTTCTTTTCTTTTCTTTTCTTTTCTTTTCTTTTCTTTTCTTTTCTTTTCTTTTCTTTTCTTTTCTTTTCTTTTCTTTTCTTTTCTTTTCTTTTCTTTTCTTTCTTTTTTTCTTTTTCTTTTTTCTTTTCTTTTCTTTTCTTTTCTTTTCTTTTCTTTTCTTTTCTTTTCTTTTCTTTTCTTTTCTTTTCTTTTCTTTTCTGCTGTGCACATGGTGAACATATGAATCCTGTCTTAGTTTTTCTTAGTTTTTTTTTTCCTGTAGGTCCTCTTATACCCTGTGGTTACTTCAGTGATAAGGTTCAGCTGGTCTGATATATGACTTTCCTGCTTCTTTTCTTTGCTATCATATTCCTCTCATAAGTCACTATTCATTGTGAGTGAGATTGGGAATGAGGCAAAGGAATTGTGTTTCAGCTGTGACAATGCAAGGAGTGGATGTTGTCTACATTTTTTTTTTATTCAGATTTTTCTCTCTTCAGTACCAAACACTTAAAATTTGAACATGAAAGTCTGAGATACTCCTCACAAAATTTCTTCATAGTTTTTGGAGAAAAATGTTTTCATAAGGGGTCTTTACTTGCCCTGTCTTGTGGGCCCACTTTTATCCTCTGTGTGTGAAGGGAACTGAGAGCTGGGCTGGACACAAGTATGTGAGAAAGTTAGCAAATTCACAATAGGTCAATCCACTTCTGCACTTTTTCATTCCTCCCACTAACATCCCACCCTTGCCCAAAGCATCATTTTGTTTGTCTTGAGCTGGAAATCGAGTGAGTGATGGAGAGGCTCACTTCAATGTCAGACCTACAGCAGGGTTTAACTGTGGTAAAGGTGATGGCAGGAGCCTGCAGTTTTGCTTTTCAGTCCTTGCACAGTCGACAGGTTGCTTTCTGCTTCCTTGTTGCAGTCTTTTGCTTCTCAGCACATCCTACCATTTTATTCATAAGGGAAATCTGACTGAAAATGCCAGCTCAGAAATATCATGCACAAAAATCTGCTGTCTCTTTGTGTCTGTGCTGGCTGCCTGTGACATCTCACTCGTTGCCCTTGTAGCTCACTGCTGGTTTTTTTTTGCAGTCATGCTAACTGAATTTACATGCTGCAGTGTTTCCAAGACCACTGCTGTCCTTCACCTACCCCAGTGGCACTACTTAGAGCAGGAGGAAATGGAAATGTTACAGCTGTCATAGCTGCCCTTGCTGCCTGGTCTTTAAAAAGGGAACTCCATTAGGCATTAATTATTCTTATTTCCTCTCCTTATTCTATCCTTCCTTCTCTCTCCTGCTGACCTTTTTAAATGTTAGGGAACCCTAATTTCAGCCTGTCCCTCACCTCTACCTGTCCCTGGCTAGAAAAAGACAAAGAAAAATCACAGATGTTTGGTGTAGCAAGAGACCAAGGATTATATCATAGAATCATGGAATGTCCCAACTTGGAAGGGAACAGCAAATATCATTGAGGTCCAGCTCCTGACACAGACTCTGTCCCTTTGTTGCCGTGCTGCCTGGGGAGCTCAAGGAGCCTGGAAGAGTTCAGCAATGCCCTCACTACACAGTGAAAATATACACTGCTGAATGCCCTTACACTCCCTACGTGCTGCATTCCTTGAAATTTAGCACGTAGAATTATCATTCATTTCACACTTTTTAGGAACTAGAGCTCAGGACTATGTCAAACTTTTTTATGGACAGATACAAACTCTCTACGGTGGTTCAGAAATATCATTTTTTGGCTCGGCTGCTGGTTTAGTGATGACCCCTAAAGCTACCTATGTGGACAGATTAGAAAGACTGGGTGTGAGACACGGGCACAGAAGTGTCTGACCAGCAGAGCCCACAGAGCACTGCCATTTCTCAGGGCACTTGAACCCCTTAAATTAATCCAAAGCTCTTCCTCCTGTTTTGTTGGCAGGGACACTGAATGGCAACTGGGTGTGCAGATCTGTGTTTCACCCGGCTGAGACTGAACATGGCTGGGCAGTGAGAATGTTCCTCACCTATTCACAGGTATGAACCTGCAACAGCAGCTTCCTGGTAAGAGCCACTGAAGCAGAGGAACCCATTAGTACCAACATGGAGTTTGAGCAGCCTATTAAAGGCACTGTTTAATATGCCAGAGCTGACAGGGGCCTGGATTTGTGACCTACAGGGAGATTCTTTTTGCTTTTAAGACTCAGTGAATGATAAAGTCTTTGCATAAATTTACGGAGAGCTTTTTATAGTGAAGGGGGGAAAGGAGCGTGAAAGTGCAGACTGTAAAATGTTGTCAGGGATAAGTTACCACTGATGTGGAAGGGAAAAGCTGGTAGCAACCCAACGAGTTTATAAAACAGGGCAAGTGGGAAGGTGTCTGATCCATTGAACTTACTCTCTACTTTATGAATACTCAGTGCTTTCCTCTCCCCTCCTCCTTTCCTTTACACACAGGACTTGCATGGTAGACAGTGAGTGAAATGTAACCACATACCACTTGTCTCTTGACCACTGATTCTGCAGTTTCTCTCATCTAAGGACTGGCTTTCCATGTCTGCTAGAGAAAAGTTGAAGTGTAGGCAAGGGCAAGGTAAACAAAGTGCACCGTGAGAGAGGTGTGTTCAGTGACTTGAGCACAGTGACTGGCTCAGGATTAGTCATGCCCTTTCAGGAGGAAGAATTCAGTTTCCCTGGACAGGTCAGTGAAAATGTCTGCTCACTTCCTACTGAGAATAAGAAAGTGAAATGGTTGAGAAAAGGAAAACAGGACAGTAAGAAAAAGATGTCCTTATACAAATCAGTGATATCATCATTTTAAATATTGCATACAGCTTTCACCTACTTATCTCAGAAACAAAAGGGCCCAGAAAGAATGTACAATAAAAGGTCAAAATGCTGGCACTTCATGTTCATCTGGTGTTCAGAAACATCCCAATGCAGAGTTCTTCAATAAATTGAAATGAGAAACAGAAAGTACCTCCTGGAGGTGTTTCCCCTCCATTCCTCAGGCTGGCCAAAAAACCAATTAAAGTTGGTCTCTAAAGCACTATCCAGGCACTCCCTGAATAGGCGGTGAAAATGCTGTGACTGCTTCACACACTCTCCATGCACACATCTCCATATTCTCTCCAAGCTCTTTGGAGCAAAGGACTCGATGACCTTGACAGCATCACCATTACCTCTAGTGTCTATTTTCACTGTGAGGACAAGCAGGACAGAGACAGAGCTGGACACAGAGGACTGGGGAGACCTGTGCTGAGTTGTGGATGATGGCACAGCCCAAGGTCAATTCATTCTCTGTGACTCCTCTCCTTGGCAGGATTACAAAAAAAAGTGGCAGCTGCTGGGGTGCAAATATGTACCCTCTGCACTGAGATGTTGGTAGGTGGTGGTTAAATTGCTTTTGTCGCAGAGTTCTTACAAATTAGTGGGACTAAGGCATCCTCAGGGTCCCAGTACCTGTGCTGTGGATCCTCACTGAGATTTTCTGCAAATGTGAATTTTTCCCTAGTGCAAAATTGTTTCCCTCATGAAGAATGGTAGAGTTCAAAACCAAATATCCCCTTCCTGAATAGAAATAGCTTTTTGTAATCATTATTATTACTGTATTAGGAAGAGAAAAATGATGAAGCCCTTAGTAAAGGTCCCAGTGTGCCTGTAGCTGGTGAACTGGGAAAAGGGAGGGAGCACATCTCACAGCTGCTTTTGCTCTATGAGCTTGGGGGTGTCCTTTGTGCCAGGTGGCAACACATCAGCAGAGAGTGAGTGAAGGTGGGAGCATATTTATTTCCTTAAATCCTGGCATCTGTCTCTGCATCCTTCCCTCTGCTGAGGGAGTAGTCATGGAAACAGCCAAGGACAGCCCTACTCCAACAGCAAAGGTTCAGTCCCTTCTGTGGGGCAAGGAGAGACACTGAGAAGGAAAAAACACTGTCTGAGGTGACAGGGTCATCCTCAAATGCATTTAGCAAGTGTCATCAAGCCTTTAATTTCAGACAGAGCTGAAAGGGACAGAAGAATCCCAGGTTTAGTGCCTCCTCTAAAGGACACCTGAAGCAATTTTGCTGGTTTTGCTTTATGTGAGAAAATGTTCAAAAGAGCTGTTGCAATCTATCGTGTCAATAACTCCCAGACAAAAGGTGCCTAATAACATTGACACAACAGACTGTAATGGCTGTGAGGAAACCTTTACATTTATTATTATACCAATGACCCATAGACTATGGAAATGTTTATTTCTTTCCACAGAAATCTTTACTGTTAAGTACTATGAAAAGGAGATGAAATGAGAAGAGAGCAGCCATATTCAGCATGTTAAGAAATAAAAGGCATTTGAACCACTTTCTATTCAGTCTTGGTTCACATTCCTAATAGGAACAATTAAAGAAACATGCCAAACTGTCTGAACATATATATCTGGCACAAATAGCACTGCTTTCTGTGTTACATCTTTAAAATGAGGCAAAAGATGGGAGTGAAGTAAGATCTTTGACCTTGACTTTGCTAATATAAACATACAGCACAGTATACACACCATATATTTTGAAAAAATCCTTGGACTGTTCTCCCCGGGGAGAGCAGAAGGAATAGAAAAACCTACACATGACAGATGCTAATCATGTCACACTTGTGTGCACCTTCCAGATACTATGATGATGAGGCTGCTGAAGTCTCCAGATAGAAAGAGACACAGACATTTGTGCTGAATAGCCTGACTTTTTGCAATTTAAAGATGACCCTTCACATATTTTTCCTATAGGTTTGCTCTGTTAATATTTATACAGGGAGGTATTAATAAACAGTAACCTTTCATAAGTAAGTACTCAGCAAGTAAGCCCACTGTCATTTATCAGTGGGAAGGGAGGGTATAATAGATTTCAGCATTTTGAAGTCTATGCACACAAAGTTTAATTTACCAGTTTTCCCAAGGGCCAGCTGCATGGATTTATAGCTCATTGCAGTGAGGTCCTTGACTGTAAAACAACTGGTTTTACAAGCAAAATAATGTATAAATGATACAAATATAAATAAATATTACAGAATAAACATAGTGATTAGAGCTGAATAAAAGGCAGGCTAACTTTAATTCTGGCTACAACAGCCTGGAGTAAATAATACTGGAGACTGTTAGGGCAGATGAATTGCTGTGTTCAGTGCTGTTGCAGAATCATTATAATATTCATGCAGGTAGGCAAACATGAAAAATCAACAGTACTGAGTGAAGAAAACCTTCCTCACCTTTTTGCTTAGGGTGGCTTTTTTGAGACAGTCCAAGTGTAAATCACCTGTACATCTGACTGGCACAGAATCCATCAGGGCCTCTCCAGAAAGGTGACTTTTCAGCCCAATGACAACTGCCTTGGCAGGGCAACAGCAAACCTAGAGCACATCTCAGAGTTCCATCCCTTTCACCCTGTGTGTCCTGAAGAGAGCTGAGCCAGAGTGTGAACACAAGGCTGCATTCAGATTATAAGAAGGGTGTAATTCATAAATAAGAAACAGATATTTCTTCCAAGCAGAATGTCCTAGCAGCGTAGAAACATCTGATTAAAGAGAGACTGCCTCTCTGTCTGAAACCTTTAGCCATGTTGGAGTTTATACCAACCTGTTTTGTGAAAATGGTCCAGCAATCACAATACTGGGAGGTCAGTCCATTCCCACTCCCATTCCCATCACCAACATGCTCCATACCCACAGGGAGCACTCACTATCCTGGTACTACCTACTATGCTGCACATATTGATGTTGACTCATAATAGCAGGAGACTGTAATTAAGGTGGCTGTCTCATTTTCCAGAAAGCTAAACTGTAAAACCAAGGAGTGAAATGAGCAGCTGAAAGTCCCAGGCCACATCTAAGAAAGGTTTGAAATTAGAAACTGGATTGGAAGCATGTGCTTTGAAGCATTGTAACCACAACTATTTTGGCTTCCTCCTAGCTGTAACTTTTTTTCATAAAAGGAAGGAAATGTTGCTCTACCTTACAGGGTAGATCACAGAGAGTGTGATTTTTCAGGCCTCACATGCTAAGTGAGGGCAAAAAGAAGACAAAAGAAAAAGTGATGGATGTGATGAATGTAAGCAAGTTAAACTTTTTTGATTAATCTGTATTAGAATAGAGTGGATTATTTTTAGATTTCCTATCACTCATCTCAAAATAGTTCTTTACCAAGTATATAAAATTAATTTTTAGCTAGTCTATACATGGGAGTAAATTCCAGGGGTTTTCCTTTGCTGAATCAGGCCAGAGATTTTTATTTTTCTTTACTATGTGGGAGTCATACAATATTGTCCAATACTCTTTATTTCTTCACTAATTGACATGAAGAGTCCTGGCTCACTGGTGAGGTTCCAGATGACTGGAAGCTGTCCAATGTGATGCCCATTCTCAAAAAGGGTGGGAAGGAGGATCCTGGTAATTATAGGCCAGTTAGCCTGACCTCAGTACCCAGTAGGGAATTGGAACAGTTTGTACTGAGTGCCATCACGCAGCACTTGCAGGATGGCCAGGGTCTCAGACCCAGCCAGCACGGGTTTAGGAGGGGTAGGTGGTGTTTGACCAACCTGGCATCCTTTTATGACCAGGTGACCCTGCTGGTGGATGTTGTCTATCTGGACTTCAGCAAGGCCTTTGACACGGTCTCCCACAGCACACTCCTGGAAAAGCTGCAGCCCACGGCTTGGACAGGAGCTCTCTTTGCTGGGTCAGGAACTGGCTGGATGGCCAGCCCAGAGAGTGCTGGTGAACGGAGCTGCATCCAGCTGGTGGCCAGTGACTAGTGGTGTCCTTCAGGGGTCTGTGCTGGGGCCAGTTCTGTTCAGTATTTTTATTGATGACATGGATGAGGGTGTTGAATCTTTCATTAGTAAATTTGAAGATGACACTAAGCTGGGAGTATGTGTCGATCTGTTGGAAGGTAGGAGGGCTCTGCAGAGAGACCTGGAATGGTTGGATGGATGGGCAGAGTCCAACAAGGTGAAGTTTAGTAAGTCCAAGTGCCAAGTCCTGCATTTTGGCCATAACAATCCCCTGCAGTGTTACAGGCTGGGGATGGTGTGGCTGGACAGTGCCCAGGCAGAAAGGGACCTGGGGGTACTGGTCCACAGCCGGCTGAACATGAGCCAGCAGTGTGCCCTGGTGGCCAAGAAGGCCAATGGCTCCTGGCCTGTATCAGGAACAGTGTGGTCAGCAGGAGCAGAGAGGTCATTCTCCCCCTGTACTCGGCACTGGTGAGGCCACACCTTGAATGCTGTGTCCAGCTCTGGCCCCTCAGTTTGGGAAGGACGTGGAGACGCTCGAGCGCGTCCAGAGGGGGCAACGAGGCTGGTGAGGGGCTGGGAGCACAAACCCTGTGAGGAACGACTGAGGGAGCTGGGGGTGTTCAGCCTGGAGAAAAGGAGACTCAGAGGTGACCTCATCACTCTCTACAGCTCCCTGAAAGGTGGCTGTGCTCAGGTGGGGTTGGTCTCTTTCTCCAGGCAGCAACTGACAGAACGAGAGGACACAGTCTCAAGCTGCACCAAGGGAAATATAGGTTGGATATTAGGAAAAAGTTTTTTACAGAAAGAGTGATAAAGTACTGGAATTGTCTGCCCGGGGAGGTGGGGGGACTCACCATCCCTGGATGTGTTTACAAGAAGATTGTATGTGGCACTCAGTGCCATGGTTTAGCTGAAATTTAGGGCATGGGCTGGACTCGGTCTTGAAGGTCTCTTCCAACCCAGTGATTCTGTGATTCTGTGATTCTATGAAAAGATTTTTCTGCTTGCTATTTTACAATAGTAACACTTTTAGTGTTGAGGTTGAACCCCAGCCAGCAGCCATGCACCAAGCAGCCTCTCGCTCACTCCCCCAGAAGTGGGATGGAGGAGAGGTAAAAATGGAAAAGCTCATGGTTGGAGAGAAAGACACTTTAATAGGTAAAGCACATGCAAATCAAAACAAGGAATTCATTCACCACTTCCCAGGGGTAGGCAGCTGTTCAGCCATCCCCAGGACAGCAGGGCTCCATCATATGTAATAGTGACTTGGGAAGACAAATGCCACCATCGCTCTGAATGTCTCCCCGTTCCTTCTTTTTTCCCACAGCTTTATACACTGACTAGGATGCCACAACATGTGGGATACCCCTTGGGTCAGTTGGGGTCAGCTGTCCCCTCCAACTCCTTGTGCCCCCCAGCCAGTGGTGTGGGGTGGGGGACAGAAAAGGCCTTGATGATGTGTAAGCCCTGCTCAGCAATAACAAGGCCATCTCTGTTTCCAGCAAAAATCCAAAACCCAGACACATACCAGCTACTGTAGAGAAAATTAACAGTGCACCAGCCAAAACCAGAACAAAAGAAAAAGAGAGAAAAATAAAATCTTGAGTGTTTATTCTAAGTTTGTGTCTCTCCAAAATAACAGGATAAATTGCTCGTACTTGTAGGAAAGAGGATAGGGCTCCGTGGCCTAAAAGATCTGATGATGCTAATGGTAAATCCACATTTCCTTTACTTTTTTAACATAATTTTTGTTTAATTGAAATATGACATCAATATAAACATTTATCTCAAATTTAGAAGGAAAAGCTAGTTTCCATGAAGCAACAGTTCTTGCCTCTGCATGGTACAAAAGATGTCTTTCTCTAACCTAGTACAAGCTTCAGCTAGATGTTGAGCCTAAAACAAGGGGCTCCAGCCAGCATTATGATGAAAACGTTCTCACATCAAGGTCTCTTTGCACCGCAGCCTATCCTTGACAAACCCTTGCCAGCCCCCATCCATCTGGAGCTCTCAGCTCTCCTTAGTCTGAGCCTTGGACCTGGCCCCAAGCTGGCAGCCACACCAAGACATTCATGCCAACAAGTTCTCTCTGTACTCCACCTTTACCACTGCCATCTCCTTTCTAATCCCCCTACTGCTGCTTTTGGTTTTCTTTCTACCAGTGCTAACCCTACCACTAACAATACACATAACAGGAAACTTCTTGCAAAGACATTCTCCTTGCAGCCTGTGCTTTCCTTTGGCAGTCACACCCCAGCTATAGTTCTCTTCCTCTCAAATCTAGTGGCAACCTTAGCTCTAACCCTAACTATAGGCTGAGCCTTACACAAAGCTTCCTACTCTGTGCCTACACAAAATATTTCACAGAAGAATTTTCTCTTCATCCCACCCTTTATTTTGGCAACTGCTTTCCAATCCCATGGCAATTGGATTTCTCAGTTATCTCTTTCCTCCACCACTAACACCACTAGGCATTAGACTGGGTCCTCAAACTTGTGTCCAGATGCTTCCCCCCCACCATCCCCACTAGTTCTTTTGGCAATGTATTTGTTCTCTTTGAATCCCCTCTCAGCCACAATTGCTGGTACAAGCTCCTTTGATGCTTAACTCTGGTAATAAATATAAAAGTAACCCGAGCCTTGGATAGGGTCTTATGGTCATTGACCACATGGAAAAAGTCTGCCAGGCAAGGTTTCCAGTCTACAGACTACTCTTTCCTTTGTCAGGCCCTTTGCCACCTCCCTCCAAGTGAAGTTCTTGGCTCATTTCCTTCTCTCTGCTTCAAGCTTAAAAGTAAACCTAACCTAAACCTGAACTTTAGAAAGGCCCAAAAAATGCGGCTGAGACCAAAACGGCCTCATGGAAAAACCATCCTGTTGTCCTATCATTTTGCCCACTTTTCACTCACACTCCAAGGGGAGCTCATGGCTCCACCTTTCTCTCTCTAAATGATGAATTTAAGCCTAAACCTAACAGTACTCCATATGCCCATGCTCCTTCAGGCAGTATCCATACAAAAAAATTATTTTAACCACATTCCCTTTGCTCCCCACCTTTTGTTTTGGCATCTCATTTCCAGCTTCTGTCCTGTGATCTCTCTGTTCCTCACCCCCAAACCTTGCCCTAACCCTACCTCAAACAGCAGCAGCTGTACAGAAAGGCAGCACAGCTCTGATGTTGTTTTTCAGCTTTTAGTCCATGCTTTTATCCTTTCTGACTACTTATCTTTGACTTCTGAAGGTAGAAGGGGGGTGGGGGGGAAGTGGCAGGTATCATGAGAAAGGGGTTGAGGGTTAAAGTTCATAAGACTCTGCAAGCTACGATTTCTTTAAAGTGCAGGCTGTGCTCTATATACTTCTATCCTAAGAGCACAAAAACTGCTTGGATTTTCATAAGCACATAAGACATCTGTAAACATCCAGAGATTAGGCTTGGGTAAATCTGCACGTTTGAAAACTGTCCCAATCTTACAGCACTTTGAACCATTATCATATTAACAACTCACGTAGCTCTAATCACATGGGCTTCTGAATGTCCTTTCTGATTTCCATTAAAGTCAATGTCAGTTCTGTCTTTGAATGCAATGAGAATGCCCAGCTATGACAGCTATTAAGTGTCTCTCCCACTGTTAGAGTAATGAGCAAGGCTACACCAAGTGAGAGCCCAGTCTTGAAGACCTAAAATAGAGAGAGAAAACACTTTCAAAATGTCATATGCTCCCATTTCACAGATGGAGGAAAAATCAAAGAGAGATTTATAGCATGTTTACACAGATGGGTGCAGCCAGAATCAGCTGTGGTGCAGAAGCTGTATTGCTGCATTAGTTCATTGTGAGTGAGCTAATTAGGATTTTGACAGTCTTTCTTGGGTGAATCTAGTTGTGGCCTCTTCAAACTTTACTGCCACCAGCTGTCTACTTTACACTTGTACCAGAGATTGCTGCCCCTACATCTGGCTCAGCAGATGTGCTCGTGCATCAGCTGCTCCATTTCACAGTTCAGCATCTCAGCTTCAACCTCACCAAAGGTAGGCATACACTGAGATATGGAAATGGGAGCTGGATGGCCTATCCATAAGTATGTGCCTTACTGCTGGGACAGTAGCTTCTGCTGGAGGAGTCAGAGCCATAAAATAATATCTGGAGTCTCCTGAAGCAGAGGATCTCTGTCAGCCCAGGGACACTTGGGCATATGGGTCCCAGATGGAAGCTGGCTCACGTCCACAGGCTCAGAGCACAGGCAGAGTAGCTCCTGTTTGCCTGCTTCCAACCCCTTGAACACATCTAGGTATATTGTCCAAGGTGACACAGGAAGTCATGGCAGAAACCCAGCTTTAATCATCACAATTACCAGAAGACCTTGAGCTTCCGAAAAAAACCCCAAAAACAACACACTGAAGAGGTGGATTTCCAGGAGGAGAACAGTGTGTCTAAGATCCTCTTCTCTCCCTCCTTGGAACACCTATGTTCAGTGGTTCATGTATCCATATGGTAGTGAAACCAATCACACCGTAGTTGTACACAGCCCTGTATTTCCCCCATCCTTTATATCCTTAACTTGTTTTCACCTGAGGTTGAATTCTGAATGGTGGCAAGGACTCAAGTCTCAATGGAAAGTTCAGATTCCCTAGGAACTTCTTTTTCCTACAAGTTATTTACACTTTTGCTGGGTCCGTAGCAGTATTAAGCCCACTGGGCAAGATTTGTTTCCATTTGTTCTCTTAAACTGAAATAGTGTGGTTTTTGAGGTTTTTTAATTATGCTTTATAAATATATTGACACAGCTTTGGTCAGAGGTACCTTCCCCTCATTTGGAGTGAACACATAAATTCTCTCCTTCCCTTGCAATTCCCCAAAGACTTGTTGCACCTCAATACCCCTATCCCCTCCCTACCTGTCTGCTTTCAGATTAGCCACAGCCTCAGCTTGGGCTCACTCATATTCCCTTCAAGGGAATCAAAAATAACATGCACTCCAGTGCTCCAAATAATAAGCAAATTCACCTGCATGGAATTTTGGTTTTCAGATCTAAAATCTCCCTATTTTAGCATGGAGTTTGCATAAAGACCTTATTTCTCTGCCGGGTTTAAGCCTTCAAATTGCAGCACTCAATTCTGGCTCTGAGATGCAACAATTTGAATCCAGGGTGAGTCTCCCCAGACCACATAAGGTGTTTGGGTCTGCAGTTTTGGTCCATCTATGATTTTTTTGGACTATGCACCATCTGGAACTTTTGACATTCATGTTCATTCCTCTCCTGAACCTTGAGCTCCCTGTTTGATCTCAGGGAATTCACATGATACTTCTGTGACTCACCTTGTCATCCTGCTTATCTATTTATAGCCTAAATTCACGGGATCAGAGCCATCCCTTCCTATGAGCATGTAACATTTTGTGTTACACTGCATCTGCAGTAATGCTGACCTGCCCTCTGCTAGCCTCATGCAGATAATAAGGGCACAAGAAGAGTACATTTACTATTTTCTTTTTTAACTACTTTTGTACCTTGGATTCTATTTCCTCCATCCCTTTCCACAACATTATCCTTCAAGTTCTTCCTGAAAGACAGTAATGTGCCTGAGTCTGTAATGCATTATCTTCTCATAAAGGGTTATGTAATATTTTATATGCAGGATGCTGTATGAAAATAAATTGCATTACTGTACTGTATTAGGAAACTTTATCATAGACAGAAGGCATATTGCATCCTGTTTTTCTTGGAGGCTGAAACAATGAAACTGTATTAGGCATGGATGTACACATCGGACACTTGGGGGAGGAAGCCCTGGGATATTTGTCATTTAAGTTGCTAAATTCCATCATTACTTAGCATGCTAATTAATTCACAAATAGTGTAGAACCAGCATCTTTTTTTCCTGTCTGGATTGTTGTTTATTTCCTCTCAGGCCTGAGTAGTGTTGCATCAAACACAAAGCAGTGCAGCTCTACTGCAAGGTAAAGTACATGAGCTTGGTGGTCACATCTTGATTGCACATAGCTTACCTCCCAGAGTCCTAACATGTCTTCTTTTTCAGAGTTTTATTTTACCTCCAATTAATTCAAATATGTTAGTTGTCTACAGATAATGACCCCACACTTTCTCTACAGGTAATAAATACTTTTTAAGGAAAGGTTTGAGATTTTACTCAGCTGCTTTTGAGGTGGAGTAGCTTGCACCAGACAGTTTCATAACTAACTGATAGAAAACAGCAAACAGCCCAGCCAAACATCTGTACATGGTAGAGCATAAGACTCGGTGCAACAAAAAATGATGAAAGCATTTTCTGAAATATGAAATACTGTATCATTAAAAAGCCAAAATCTATGAGAGTCAGTGTTATTTAAGAGTTCCTATAGCTGAGGTAAGACCTAAAACCCATACATCTCCCTGCCCTTGGGCCCATGTGAATAAGGCATTGATAGTGTTCAAATGTTTCTCTTTCAGACACGATGAATGGCCACTCATAAATGAATTTTAGCTGGTTGTGCTGGCTTTATTGAAGACTCAGATCTCCTTTAACTGTATTAGCCTCTCACTATAATTCAGGTGTCTCATAAATACTGTCCCTTGCCCCATGCTTTGCTCCTGTAAATGCCAAAATGACTGAACGGGCTCTGGGTGAAGTGAGTGCTGGAGTTTGGACTGGGTAAAACTAGATCAGAAACTTCACTGCTGCACATGGAATAAATTCTGCCTGGGTCAGTGAATCTTCTTCAGCTCTTCACCCTTAGTGATTGTCCCTAGCACATCTTTTCCCCAGACCACCCTGCTTGGTGAAAATAATGAATTTCTGATTAAGTGCTCTTTGTTACATGGTGGTGATTTCTGATGGTTTCTGAGCACTGATGAGGTACCTGTTTAACAGTGATGTGGTCTAGATGCAGCTGGAGGTTTCCTCCTGGATCTGAAAGCCTTGCAAGTCATTGGCTGTTAGTTTGCTGAGAAGGAGCAAACTAACAGTCTCCTGACTATCAGGAGACTTTAGGTCAATTTTTAACTCTTCCACATGTAAGCCTGTTGTTTGTTTATGGGCTGGTTCTTTTTTGGGCAAGCGTGGGAACTGAGAGGTTTTTTTGCAGGTGCAAAATAAGCACAAATAATGTATAAACAGATGGTCCAACATCCTTTTCCCCATCTTTGTTAAAGTCAGGCATTTTCAGACAGCCATTTTTCCTAAACAAATTAAGAAAATGTTTTCTGTCTGGAAAATAAGCCACATACTCAACACGTGCACATAAAGGACTAATAGATTCAAATAGCAAAAGAAACAATCCAGCTTTATTGAACTCTTGAAACTCTATTTCTGGGAACATTAGGTGAAACTCTGCCTGTGAACATCTACTCCTAATCTGGTACATTGTGTTTGTTCTTGACCTACAAATTAATTTCTTTTCTTCCATTTTTATCAATATAGTTATTTATCTAGTATCTGTATTTATTATATATGCATACACATACATATTTCTATTTTTTCTATATTTTTCATTTTTCTGTTTTTATGGGTTTATATTTTTTGTATTTCTATTTTAAAGACAATAAAAAACACTAAGTTGTCTTAATTCTGAAATTCAGTGTGATTGAAAAACTGGTTCTAGTCTAAACACTTTTATTCCTTACTCCTTTCAATGCTATTTTTTTCTGTTCCTTCTGTTCAACTACCATTATCCAGCTATAATTGTGAGAACCTGTTATTTGGTCCACTTTTCACTTAATTCAACAAAATCAGAACAAACCTTTCATTTTGTTTTTTTTCTGTGTTTACACTCCAATCCAGCTGTGAGCTAGGGTCAGGGTATCATCATCAGCTGGAATCATGTTGAGTTAGTGGCATGCTGGGGGACAGAGGTATGTTCACTGTGAAGCACTAGGAATCACACTTTTAGAAAAACTCCCCCTGAAAAGATGAATCCAGCTGCTTTCCCCCATCTGGAAAGCTCATTCTAAGGTTTTAATCCCAATATTTTCCTGTTAGATCTGAAATGGACATGACGGTTTCCTGGGATTACAGATTTTTTCTACAAGGTAAGCAAGCTTCTCACACTGCTTGTCTTGTGAGCTGAGCAGTACTTTCTATCCCTGACTTTGGAGAAACTTTATGAGATTGATAAATGAGTGTCTTGTAGATTCTGAGTATTGCAGTGGGTGTTGATGGACAGAATCAAGCCTTGTGGCCAGAGAAGAAGACATTGCATGTTTAAATGAGTATTGTAGATGCAGCAGGAAGATTTTATTTGAACCTTTCTGTTCATCACCAAACTCAGGGTTCCTCAATTTCCTTCTTTTAACATGAATCTGAGCTTGTTTTCAGTATGTATTCATATATTCATTTATTCATTCAGGTTTATATGGAAAATTTCATGATATAATTCTTCACAATTTCAGAAATGTGTGTCACTAATGATGGTACCACTCCTCCTTCTTCTCTTCTGTAAACTGCAGTTTTGGGGAGCTCTTACTTGATGTTGTGACTTAAGGAAACAAGGAATTATCCTAAGCAGTATTTCTATTAAGAAACTTGGATTTAGGAAGCTCTTCCATGCCTACTGTTCTGCACTGTGAGAATATTACACAGTTTTTGACAAACTGAAAAAGGTATCTTTATGAAAAAAAAAACAAACAAAATATCAATAGATTTATTTTGTCACACTGTTTTTTAAGGATAGGCTTTTGTTTTTGTTGTCAGAATAAATATATTTCTTCTTGAGTAAAAAATAGTTGGGGATCCAAGTGTTTGATATTTGTGGTACTTAATGAAAACATTATGTCGTGAGAAATTTATTATTGCCTTTGTCCCTCATTTCATTCAGAGGAAGGAAAAACATTCTAAAGGGATTTGGAAGCTAGGACAATGAAGTAGTTCTGCAGTGGCACATACATAATTCTATATCAAAAACAGCTCTAAGCAGAACAATTTTCTAAATATCAAAAAAATTGCCAATGAATGAATTACTCAGAAAAAGTGTGAGATCCCTTCAAAGATGGAGAATGTGACTTTGCAGTCACTTCACAATGAAATGCTTTGCAAAGCCTTGTTCCTGCCCCCGTCTCTGCTCCTGGCCGTGTGTCCCCTTTTGTCCTGTTTGAAAAGCAATCTGTACTTTTCATATTTCTTTTTAATGAGGTTTGATAGATTTGCTTAAATCTCCTGCAAGAAATCATTTCCTGATGTGAACAGCTGACATGAGCACATTTCCTAGGGAGAAGCATTTCTGAAGCTTCTCTGCATCTGTACGTGGAAGGGGCAGGCTTGTCCTGCTGTGAAAGGAGAGAAGTTTGTCATCAGAGAAGGGGATCTGAAGCTGCTGCAACCCTGCTTGGAAAGCTCAGATATCCCTTAGGTACATAATGTGTGTGTATGCACATATATGTATGCATGTATAAATCTTAGAATCATAGAATTTCCTAAGCTGAAAGAGACTCACCAGGATCATCAAGTCCAATTCCTGGCCCTGCACAGCACAACCCAAAAATCACACTCTGTGTTTAAGCATTCTTTCTGATGGCACTGGTGAAGCTTCTGCCTTGAGAATGATTGAGCAGCAATGACAGGATCTGTAGCACTCAGAAATAAGTGGAAGGGAAGGGCATTATTCCTTCCTCAAATGGACATCCTCCATCTGCCTCTTCTTACTTTTTATTTACCATGGAATCAAAACCCCAAAACTTGGATCTGAATGTTTTTGCTTAATTTTTAGCAATTTTATTACATTTTTTTTTATGCCAGCAGTCAGTTTCTGCAGTTTGTTACATCTGTGAAAACCTGAGATAACTCTAGATTTTCCTGTGCAACTGCTCTGTCAGAATTGGGCTCTTGATATCTGATAGGAACTGTCTACTTCCTGTCTTGCCTACTACACCAGATATCATCCATATTTCATAGTGAATCACACTGTAGTTAAACATGTAAAATACATTTCAGTAATAACCAAAGAGCTAAAGCAAGAGGATATACAGGAAAAAAATCTTCATGGCCTGCTTGTACTCCCTCTGAATTATGCATCACTTACAGACAAAAAAATACATGTTATCAATTGAAAACAGGAAAGAAAAATCTGCAGGTTGATGGGGAAAAGGAATTTGAGTCAGATTAAAGGAGAGTGGACAGTGTGGGAAAAGTTTTTAGTGGATTCCAGCTAGGACCCCTGGGATCTGTGAAGCAAACAGTGAGTGATGCTTTGCCTTGAGTCTCCATGGGCAGTCTGCAGGCAGCCTGATGGGAGGGTTGCACTGCAGTCTAGTTCTGACTTCAGAACTGAAAACCTGGCTTTTTTGTGTTTGTAATTCTCATTAAGATGATGTCTGCATAACGTGTGACCTGGCTTTCAAGAGAATATGTGAATTCTTTTCTATCTGTCAAGGTCTCTGTCTCTGTGTAATCTAAGCACGGAGTCTATTTAGTAATTCTACTTCTGACATGCTTTGTGGCTTTGGGAACTTCACTTGGCTTTATCTTCCTCATAAAGAAGCTTATTCATCTGTAAAATGAGGATAATAATATTTCCCTACCTAAAGAGTGTTGGGAGGCTTATTTTGCTAATGTTTGTGAAGTGTTTTGAGATCCTTACACTGAAAGCTCTATAAAAATGCAAAGTATCACTTAATCCCCTGGGCCTGCTATTATTTAAATATGTTGGTTATTGTTTTGCACTATTTATCTTTTTCCTTTATGTTATTTTTAATACAATACTATTATTGCTGTTTTGCTACAATATAAATGTGACACAAGAATTAATCTTCCTCTACTGAATATAATTTATACATAACAATACAAGGCTGGCAGACAGGATTTACCTGGTAACTGAACGGTGACATAATTGCAATCAATAGCAAAGCAATAGCATCTGATAATGCAATATTAACAAATCTTATCGCTGCATATCTTGTGTCCAGATTGGTTGTACAAGTTCTGGTGGCAAGTTACAGCCTTTAATGTAATGGCAAGTTATTAGGGAATATACAAATGTTCTGCACATATAAATGTGATTTGCTAAAAGCCTCAACCAACGCAGAATAAAAGTTCTTCCTTTTAAACTCTAATTGGAAGTTAACCTTTAGCTCACAAATCCCAGTAAAGGAAATGGCTTTTCTAATCTTATTTGCTCTTTATGGTTTTACAACATTATGTTGTTATTTCTGATTTTTTTTTTTTTGTACAGTTGACATTAAGAATACCAACATGACACACAAGATGAGTGATAATTTAAACATTAAGGAATTGTCCCAAAAGGCAGACCAATAGCTTGCTTAGTCCAATACCCTTTAACAATAGCCATTAATAGATCAGTTCAGAGATTTATAGCACTAGTATTTTCCATAGTTTTTACCATCAAAAAGGATCAGTGTGACCATAATGTAGCTGTATGAAGAGCTATTGCAAAGGTGTGATAGTAGCAATATCTCTGAAAATGCCTAATCTTTGCTAGATGCCGTGAAAAAATAAGGATTCACTTCTATATTCTGTAAATGTAGATTACCATTTTAATTGAATAACTCTGTATTAGAGGCAGAGGGGAAAACCTGTTAAATAATGCTGCCTTTTCCATTACCTTGAATATTTCTCTATGGTTCCTCTCACACTTCAGAGTGGATGACTTACTGCCCTTTGTTCTTTCAGCTTGTTCCAACATTTTCTGTTGACAAAACAATCTCTTATATCTCCTTATCATTACTATCTGAAAGAGTAGGTATGTTATGTGCAGGCACCCTTTGGAGTGAAAGGAATCCAGTGCCAAGAATTCACTCAGATTCTTTATTTTACATATATATAAATATATATATGTGTGTGTGTGTGTATATGTGTGTGTATATATATATGTGTGTGTGTGTATATATATATATATATGTATATATGTATATATGTATATATATATGTATTTTACTCCTCAATTGCTCCTTCATGGTTTATCCTTAAAAACCATATGCATTTAAATTCCCCCTTCTCATTTACTCTCTTAAGTCCTCTTGCTTTTTAAAATTATCTCGTAATTTTTGCACTATAACTTGATTGTTCAGGTGTCTCTCCAGGGAATGCATTTCCATCCTCTCTTGTTCCTTCAGAAATCTTCTATCCATAGTAGATTTTCTTCTCTTCTCATTTTAGGATTACAGGTTTTTATTTTGTGTTCAGTCCAGTTCTCCTGTTCATTATGTTGATGGGTTTCCTCTGCACTTCAATATTGGAGTTCCAAAATAATTTAGAAGGACATAAAGACTTAAATCAGAAAACCAGTCAAAGTTCTATTTAAACCCCATCAACTTAATGCGTGTCAGTGATTTGCTGAATTAGTCCTAAGTGCAAGCAATAAGTGAGTCCTAAAGGGGAACAATAACATTTCTGTGACAGCACTTTCTCAGAGATGGAGGAATTGACTTGTGTGGGGTATTGCCTAATGGCCTTTCCTACTATTCTCCCTGGAACCTCCTATTTAATGTTTCTATATACTGTGTCTTAGGCACTGGTTGTGATTAATACACCTTTGAAGTAGCTATCCAGTGACAGATCAGATATTAGATTTTAAGATGCTGATTTGATGGCAAATCTGACATTCAGTAGATTATCAGCAAACATCTAACATAGGAAAAGAATAACATGTGCATAAAAATGATTTTTAAAATATTTAAAAAGTAATACAAATCCCAGCAATAAAGTTATCTCAAATTTCCATTTGCAATTCACTTACATTTAGTTTTACACCTGATTTCTCTAATAATTATGTAAATAATTCTTACCTTGATGATAATAACAAAACTGACAGATGTGGAGTAGTAAGGCTTGCTATGGATATTTTCAAGATATTTATTCTTAAGACTGTGCTTTGTTAAGCAGGACGAGATCCCAATCTCTTCGTGAAGGAAGCCAGGACAGTTCTCATTTGGTGCCAGCCTGTCCTTTGGTTTCTGTTCCTGTCACAGGTCTCTTGAGAAAGTTTTTTGTGCCTTGCTGCTGCTTTCCTTTCTTGTTTTTCCCTCTTCATCATTTACACTGTAATTGTGTAGGAGCTGTTCCTATAACTCTCCGTAGTGGAGCTTAACTTGCTGGAAGCAAGGCCGGCGTTTAGTCAAGAATTTTAAGCCATGTAACACAGACATTATTTACCCTCATGAGAAGAATTGGTTTTAGGGTTTTTTCTTTATGATTACTGAGTGATATTATACCAGTTTACAAAAACTTAAGATTTGACCATTACTATTCCATGCATTGCCATTATCTGTTACACCTGTGAGGGCAAGGAGGCAGCAGAACTGTCTCATCATGAAGATTCTCAGGGATGCTGTTATGCAATATAGATGGACCCATTAATTATTAAGGTCATCATAATATAATTGTACACAGAACAGCCAATGTACCTGCAGCCATTACCAGGATTTATACTTATTCCTCTTGTCTTTTAACAAACCTAAGAACTGAGAACAGCTAATAACACTGAAAGCACAGTAAATGACATCATTTGCATGAATGATGGCAAAAAAACCCGTATCTGTTTGATGGGGTAAAATTTGAAGTGTCAGTAAGTGTTGCTAGGAATGTCATTTATCAATAGGATCCTGTATAAAGTAAGCTTACAGGTCATCTCCTTCTCCAGGACCCACCTATATTTTCCTTCTAAGGACCCACGATCACATTCTTGATCATTAATGGATGGATCTCTATAAATCAAGCACAGAAAACTGGATTTAAAGGACAGGAAAGATGGTAAGTCATTTAAAGTGAAGGATTTCTGAGACTTTAATCTGATAGGAGACCCTCACATTTATTTTGCCACTGACTGTTTGATTTTAGTCAAATAATTTAATTTCTCTCCAGTTTCTGCACCCATAACATAGGAGATACACTATCACATCAGAGCTGGTGAATTTCCCTTACTAAATGAGCTGATAAAATTCTCATGTCACCAGGAACTGCAAGGTGAGAGAAAGAAGAGCTTGGAGGGAAAATCACAAGAAAGTGATGACAAGTTTGCTGGAGGTTTCACTGCTCTGGGTTTGTACAACATAAATATGAATAGGAATCCCAGAGTAACCCTGAAATTTCAGTAACACCTGCCAGCCTGGCCCTCCCTCAGCCAGTGCTGTTCTACCACTCATGGAATGTCAGAGTCACTGTGTCATCACCACTGGGGTGCTCCTCTCATAGAAGGCTATCCTTGGAATTTATTCATTAGTGCTAAATGTTCTCTGAGGTGCTTCCATACTATTTTTGCAAGAAAAACTAAGGAATGTTGCCATCCTTGGGTGGAAGTTCACAGTAATCTATTTTCCACTTTTCTTTTTTTTTTAAATGCACCAAAAAGAAGCCCATTCATTTTAAATTAAAACCAGTAGTACCCAAGGGTTTTTCTTGATTTGCAAGGTGAAATTGAGCCTGAAGATTTAAACATCAAGTGTTGTTTATAGGCATTTACACTTAGGGAGACAAAATTTGGGATGATGGCTGTGGCTTGACATCAGAATCAATGCCAGTACAATATTCAATATATATGGATTTGGTTTTCATCAATTGTGTCAAATAAAATATGTGAGGAGAAAATCAAAGATCACCATTGCATGACAATATGATGGTAGTACGCCTTGAAAAAGGTCAAATGAAGGATACTTTTTAATCAGTTTTATTACAGATTTACCTCTTCTATTGAAAATTACTATGTAGAAAGAATAATTGTATTGCCCAGTACCAAGGAACTGCTTCTGTACTAAATCTCTTCTGTATAGCTTATCATATTTTTCTTTTTTCACACTATGCTTCTTCCATGGGGCTACATCTTTTTTTTCTGAGATAAACTCAAGCAAAAAGAAACAGAACTAAGGAAGTTAATAGTGTAGTTACACATGCATAACTCTTCTCTCTAACATGATGTTCACAGGCCAGACCCAGAGACACCATCAAGACTTTCCACACAGCGATACAGATTTTGAAAAGCCAGAATTCAGAATACACTGGAAACAGCAGATTTGGTAGAGATTTCACATCAAGTGACTGCTGATTTCAGCTGCAATACCAGGAGTCTGCTTTCCAAAGACATATCATAAATAGGAGATGGTGCAATTGGAAAGCAGCTTGTGGCAGAGTAGAATACAAATTAGACCCCTCATTCCTCCCCTTCCACCAGCACTGATCCTGCTGCTGTGGTAGACTGGCATGTCTACACTGAATTAACACTTTTTGTTGTGAATTCAGCTATGGCTGCTGCTTTACTTAGGGAAGATTCTTGAAGCCTTATTGAAGGTCAACACTGCAAAGGCATGAAAAGAGCTTTTGATCGCCTCTCACTTGCTGGCCCACTCCTGCAGAAAAATATTCTTTCCATACAGATAATAGGGAGTGTAGGGAGGATCTAGGAAAGAACTAGGCAGAAGTCACTGTCTGTATAAGTACAAGCACAGAGGGCAAAAGTAGTTTAAGAGCAGGGTGCTGTGCTGCTTAAGGAGACACTGATGTATAAGAACTTACTGAGAGATTCACCAGGCCTGAAAAATTAGGTTTTCCTGATATCACAGTAAGGGTAAAATAAGACATTAGGAACTTTTGTATTAAGAAAAATCTAAGTCTTGTTTGTTTAAAGAATGCAGGCATCCTCAAAGCTATTTAGAAATATCTTTGTTAAGCCTCCTTTTCATGCTTTTTTGGCACCTTGTGACCAAGAACCCTCCATTTCAGAGGAATGCTTGGGAGTTTGGGAAGTGTCAAATCAAGGGGTTTCTAGTATGTCTGTGAGATTGTGCTCTGTTTTTCAAATAAGGGAAAAAAGAATGCTCCTCAGCTAGGCAGACACTCAGGCTGCATGAGGAGGGTAAGCAGAAGTGTTACATCTGTAAAAGAAAGTCTATAAATAGAGACATGGCCCATATTCTACAGTTTTGGAAGGAATAGTTGGAAATATGATTTAGAGACAGACATTGTTTTGATATAAAGAACATTTGTTGGTAGCATACCTTATTGTTTTGCATTGACTGACCCCAAATTCATTATTGGTTCCAAGAAAGCAATTTTCTTATCTGATCCTTTGGGATATTTTGAATAAATTTTAGAGAAAAAGAAGTTACAGCTAGCTGTAAGAGCAAAGTGAGAATGTACTGAATTACTCAGAAGAGATAAAACTGTTACTTTTGTTGTAAATTTAATTCTTACAGCAGCACTCCCACTAGTCTAATCATAGTTCAGCATATTGGGAATTCTTTCTCTTAATCACCCATTCTTTCTCTGACTTTGGCTTTTGGATAACATTTTTGTTATGTGCATACAATGTATAATAGTGTATGACCATAAATCCTACACTGAAGTTATACACAAGCTCCTAAATCACTCACTGCTTGGAAAAGGTTTTCATTTCAGCCATTTATCCAGGGTTGACAGTATATCCCATTTTTGCCTTTGTTGCAAAGGGTGTGACTTACACATGCATTTGGATAGAAAGTAAAAACCTCACTCTCAGGGAAATCTTTCTGTTACAGGTCATCAGTCTTACATGCAGAAAGGCTACAGTGAGAGTCTGCCTTATTTGCTGCATCTACTGCTTCTCATAAAGTGCTTTGCAGCAAAAGAACATTTAATCACTCAGAGTGATGCCTGATGCATTGGGACATCTGAATCACAGTACTGTTGAGTATAGGATGGTATAATCCATCTTTTACGTGTATTTAAGCACCTTTGGAACACCCTTCAGCACAGTATCCCTATGTTGCTTACCCACATGACAGATTACCCTTTCTGTGGGTGCAGCAGCACCCTGGGCAGGTCTGTGCAAGAATGCACTCCTGTAGCTATGCTTGGGCAGGAGTGTGCAGGGTGGGCAGAATGCCTGAGCTCCAGGTTGATTTGGGAATCCCTGCACTTCACAGCCAACATCATCATGGATCTTCTGTGTTCCATCCTCTCTTTGTACAGTTGGTGCACCACAAGGATGCAAATATCCTTATTTTCTCTTTCTCTGGGTCATCCCATTTCTCTGTTATCTTTGTTAATTGAGCTCTGTCTTCACATTTATTTTGAAAATGGTGAACTGAAGTCCAGAGAAATTAAATTAATTGCCCAAGGGCACATAGGAATTCTATGGCAAAGTCATGGAGACATTAAAGCACATTAATTATTGAAGTAACCTGTTATTTAAATGGAGGTTGTGCACAGAAGCATGTGGAGTGCAGAGCAGTGGAAACTTGAACCGGTTAATCTATCAGCACAAAGCAGTGCATTATGTTCTCACCAGCTCATTTTCCAGTTTGACTTCAGTTTGTTGGCTCTGTGTGGTGCCCAAGCTGATACACCTGGGTTCCAGAAGGGCTCATGAGCTGGGCCCACAGCCATGTGAAAGCTGTAGCTACAGCCTTGCTGCCTGATGAGCAGTCACCTCTTGTGTCTTCTAACCACGCTTGGATACAGCTCCTGTTTCAGTGTGCCATGGACAGAGGAGCTTGGCTCTCATCTTCCTTGCCTTTAGGAAGATGTTCTTTGTGTCCTCTGTTTCTTGGCTGTGAATTTTGGATTTATATGGTGGGAGACATACACGAGGCTCTGTCTACCTTACTCATTCATTCTCTGTGTGGCTGCTTTCTATTAGGACTATCTCCTTTGAAGTACACTAATGCAGAAGGGCAAGAACATCACTTTCTGTACTCCTGAATCTGACTGAGAACTATTCATGGCCTTATTTATAATTGCCAACCTACTGTAATTACAATTATATATTAATGTTATATTTTCCAAGAAGTAAAGGTAATAAGAATATTAGCTGTCTTAATGCTGAAACTATGGGATTATCCTTAGGTGCTGTTCCTTAGAAACCAGAAGTTGTACACAGTCCCCTGACTGCATATAACTCCTGTGGTCTGGCATTTCTTTGGCAACTGCCCACAATTTAACTCCCACTAGCCTAAGAGCAGTGTCCAGTGGAAAGAAAAGCATCTCTTTTGTCATAGCAGCACCTGCAAAGTCAGCTGAGTTAGCCACAGCCTCAGGGGCTCCTGAAAGTAAACGCCCTCACATCCAGCTCAGACGCACACATCCCCCTCAGAGTTATTGCCACAGCTCCTCGGAGGCCAGGGAATCCAGTGTGACAGAGCCAGTGTGCCACAGCTCCAGCCCTCGGGACGGCTCTTCCCTGCTGCTGGTGCTCCTGCAGAACCGCGGGCTGGCCGGAGCAGGGATGGGCTCTGCAGCAGAAAGACCAAACCCAAGCCTTGCTGGTGGGGAAGAGCAAGCCCCTTGTCCCATCAGGGAAAACGGCCCTTCCCAAGCGAACGAGGAGCCTGCGGATCAGCACTCACAGTTGCCTTTGTTCTCACTACCTGCTACTCACTACAAGCACTTGCTAATCATGCTAATTAATACAAATGCCGTGAAACAAAGGTTCTTCTGCTGAATCCCTACCAAACATGCATTTCCATAAAAGAAGTTGTATCCTTAATTTCTGTCGCAGTCCCACCATTTGTTATGTCTGCATTTCGTTATAAAAATAGGCAAATACAGCATTTTGCTTTCCTAGCTCTCCCTTACTAAATAGCTCACACTCATCTTTATCTCCTCAGACAGTCTTGGCACTTGCTTTGTGACTGGCTGTTGTTTGAGGTGAAGCAAAACTGACTGCCTCTCAGAGCACCATCATTTAATCTTGCTCAGAAAGCTTTGCAGTTCCTTAATTTGAGGGTCCTACCTAAAGGCTCTATTAAAATTATCATTGAACAGGAATCAAAAGGAGTTGCATCTGACACCGTCACAAAATTTAAAAAAAATTAAAATCTAAATATTGTTTTACCAAAAGTAATCAACAGCAGAGAATAAAAGCTACTTTTATCTCGCTTGTGTTGTATTGTGGTGTGATGGATAGTTCTATAGAGAGTTATATGCTGGGAAAACAGAAAAAGTTATTTATTGTGTAGAAGAAGAGGCGTGGAAAAAAATGAAGGAAATCAGAGTATGCAATGAAACCAACATACAGGTAAGGATTAAAGTTCCTCAGTTTTACACAGGATTATGAGTCCTGAAAGGTGACTTAACTTATATTCAGAGCCAGTTTTATAATCAACAGAAATATTGAAGCCATTAACTGGAGATGATTTGTTAGGCACCATACAGATCTAGACAGGGGGTTAATTTCCTTCTGAAGCATGACAGAATTGTGCCATTATTCCTAGTTTGCATCACTTTTAAAGAGAGACAGTTTATGATATCCAGGTCACTGGATTTGGTTTGAATTCATCTCCAGCTTGTAGATTATTGTGAGGGGACATGTTAAAAGAGATATTTGGTTAAATATCATCCTCACTAGCCCCTGTAAAATGTAAATCCTGCACTGCTCCTGCAACCAGCAGTCAGACTATCCTTTCCTACTTCTTGTCAGCTAGCAATAAAACACCAGATGGTGTCCTTCCAGAAATAAATTCATTATAGTTTCATTTTGGGTTTTCTTAAAGAATTTAGAGACAGAACTTCAGCTAATGCAAATCAACACAGTGCTGCTGAAGTCAAAGCTGTGACATTTTATACCATCTGAGTATTATAAGCTAATATTTTTAACTTTTTGGAAGGAATGCCATATCCTTTCTCCCCACATTTAACAAGTTTCATTGCACAGTTTGTGCTGGCCACCTCAGCCAGGATTCATGGCTGGTGTTCCTTGTTATACAGCAATTCACAGGCCATGTCATTTTGTGTATTGGATTAGACTAAGTCACTGTTAAGACTCCTGTAACCATTATCATTTAATGTCCTTGTTTATCACCATCTGAGATGCTAGGATACCCATTAGCTTCCTCTGGTGACACACACCACTATTCACAAAAGAATATTTTAAATGCCTCTGGCACCTGAATAACCTTGTGATGTTTATGGTTCTGTGTGTGTTTAGTTTTCCCTAATTTCAAACATCAAATGAGGACAGAAGTCTTCAATTGTATCCTTAACCTAGACAGACAAATAATTCTAATAGTAAAGCATCTTAAAAGAAGCCTTGAGCATTCCTCAGACAAATCAATTAAGACTCCTTTCAGAATTGTTATTATGCTCTAGCAATTAGTCATTGTTTAGTCAAGCTGTGCATACTTATCTCTTTTTTATATCACTCCTTCCAGCCTCACAATAACTTTTGTTCTTTTTCTCCCAGCTCCCTTTGGCTTATCTGTGTCCTCCTGGCAATGCTGTGCCCAGAAGTGAGCGTGAATTTCCATGCAGATGGAAAGCTGCAAAGTTACAAACACCTACAGAGCCACAAACCACAAAATGGGGACTCTCTGCCCCCCTGTTCCAAAAGTGAATATTAAAATATCTAGACACAAGTCACTGGCTGTCAGTACCAGCTGTGCAACATGTAGGTAATAAAAGCCCAAGGGGAAAAAGGTGACCATTGAATCTGCCTTTACCATTTATCATGTGTCCTCACAAGAACACTTTCATCTACTTTCTCATACCACAGATAAAATTGTTCTACCAACTGCTGCTCCCCCATATGCCTTGCCTTCCAGTCTTGGGGAGCATCAATGTGAAAAAGGCTTTTTAGAACTTTTTTTTAGCATTACCAAAATTAACTAACTTGTGTTCTGCAAACAGATGGGGGGTGACCTGGGATTTGGAATTCAGTTGCTTCTCAGGCAAAAAATTCTTTAAAAAATCTCCCAAGAAGAGATGTAGGAAGGAAACAGGTGCTTGCAAGAAAACAGTTGCACTTATTTATCAAAGCCTCTAGAAGAAGATCATCAGTTTTATTCCTCCCACTTGGCAATAGAACTAAAAAACAGAGGGTGATATTGGGTGCCACAGTGACATCTGAGATGCCACATTTGTGAGGCTTCACCCAGGGTTTTTAGGAATCAAACCCACCTAGCCCAGCATGTTATCCTGTACTGTCAGCTTGTCTCTTTGCACCTCTTATCAAAATGTGCTCTGCCCTGCTGACACGAGCCACATGTGGCAGCTTCATTTCTGTCCCCATACATGACCACCCGCCCTTGTGAGGCTCATGCTCATAAGCAGTCTCTAGCAGATGCTCACCAGCTCTCTGAGCCTCAGGCTGTGGTGGAGGTGGAGGTGATGCTGCAAGGGCAGAGCCTTGGGTTGGTGTTGTCTGGGCTCCACACCACGTGCTGGGCCACTCTGCCAAAATGCAGCTTTCCACTTTCTTTCTGTCCTCTCACCACCGTTAACCTATACAACCCTGGGTGCTGCTTATTGTCCCTTTTTTAAGCTTTGCTTTACAGTACAAAATTGCATCCCTGTCTGTGTCCTGTGTGATCTAAATACTGCAGGTCATTTTCATCTGAGCACCCCAAACACTGAATTAAACAACAGTAACAGTGCCTCTGTATTTAAAATATCTGAGTTAAGCACAGATTTATAGAGTTTTTGGTCACCTGGTGAAGGACAGTCCTTCTTCTCCCCAGGTTAATTTTGCCACATTCATTCACCCAATGTTCATTTATTCTAAAATTTGTTTTGCCATTTGGCAAAAAGGTGCAAAAAGCGTTTATTGCACCAAACATCAAGTCGAAGAGATGTCAGAAGTCATTACACAAGTAACAGTAAAACACCATCCTTAGAAATGCCACATCACAATTTTTGTGTGACAAAATACAGTGCGAGGAAAAAGAAAAATGCATCCTTTCCTGCAATGGTTGTTAATCCTTCCTGTATATCTATGTCTCAACCTCTGCTGAGTAAGGCCTTTATTATTTATTTTTTTAAGGGGAAATACACTGAGTGTTTTGTATTGTTCTGATTTTAACTTTGTTTTTCTGAGAAGGCCTAATTCCAGGGAGAGCATTGCAGTCTGTATGGGCTCCATTGTACTTCTCATGCACAGAGGCACACTGCAGATCAAAAGCAAGTGAAAATGCTGGGTTTGTTTTTGGTTTCATTTTACAGTCAGGATGGTGAATACATCTGTTTGTGTCACAGACCTAGATTATATCATTTTATGGTTCTCAGAGGTTATTTATAATTGAATTATAGGACGTTTCATGATTATTTGGAATGGTATTTACAGAAGGCAATACTAAGCTCAGTAGTTCACTTGCAACAAAAAATATGAAGAAAACACCCTATAATTCATTTTTAAGTACCTTCTAGAAATCATATAATTATACTATATGACAGTGTTGAAAAAAGAAGAATAAATTTTTAAATTTTTTGTATTGTGGTTTTGAATCAAGTTTTTATACATACAGACTGGCACACAGTAACAAAGACTAGGCAGGTTACAATGAACACAACACTGATTTTTTGGCTTTAGATTTGATCTTGAGTCACTGCTGGTTTCATACACCAGAGTGCTTCCCTGATGCACATTATAGACAGATTTGGAGGCAAGAGGAAGAAAACTTACTCCTGCAGTATTTCCAGGCAGAAAGGGAAGTGTAGGGCATCTTGTGAGCTGGCACAATTCACAATGGGATGGCAGAGCCATCAAGGGTCACCCGGGAGGCCTCCCCACTGCCGGGGGAGGAGAACCCACACAATTCCCAAGCCCCAGACCAAACCCATGGCACCTCAGCTGCTGCAAGCAGCCATGGCCCCATTCCTGCCCTGGGGAGAGGAGACTGCTGACTGCACTTTGGAGGCATCCAGAAACTCCATTTGAGGGCTGGCACCAGGGAGGAGAGGGGATAAATCTGCCCAGCTCCCACTAACTGGTCAAGGTTTAAAATGGTGCTATAGTTTGGGATTTAAAGGTATTTGTAAATTCATCAACACACTTAAACGTCAGTCTCTGCTGTCTCCCCCACACACTGAGAAATGGCATCAGAGCTAGCAAAAGCAGTCAGCACTTTCTTTCACAAGCCACTGCACAAAATGCATATATAGCAGAAAATGGATGTAGATGCCTCTCTTACTTGTCTTAATAGGACCAAACACCAAGAGAGAAATTTGTATATTCCAATTTGGCAACAAAAATACAATCCTGTTCCTAAACAATATAAATAGCCAGAACCACAACTGATGGCATTTTTTTTTCCTTTTTGACTTCCTTGTATGTTATTTGCTTTGCCTTGTCCTTTGTTTATCTGGACAATAAATAATCTGCAGCAGGAACAATATATTGTTGTATATTTGTAAAATGCACAGCAAGAAAAGGTCCTTATCTTGACTAAATCCTCAGAAGTGTCAGATTGAACTTTATAAATAATGATAGCAAATTAATTCAATTTAGAGGAATTCTTTTTATTTACCCCACATTAAAATTTTATCTATTCAAACTGAAGTTATTGACAATGTTCGGTTTGAGAATCTGTGTTTTAGAGGAAACAGGATGAGTGAGCTCACAGAGAAAGCCAAAAAGGAAATAAAGAATGAAATAAAAGAACATAAAAGAAGAAAGAATGTCCTGTGAGTCATTTCACATAGGAGAGAAAATACTGGAAATATACAGTCTTGACTTCAGAAAAAGACTAATGTGAGATTTTTAGTCCAGAACTTCTATTACATTTAATTTGAAAATTGTGTGCAAATAATCCACCCTGATTTCTGAGAAATTCTCCACCTTACACACACTGCTTAGAAAGCCCACTGCATGTGGTGCTGGTCACAGCTGGACGAAACAGCAATTTATGGATTACAAAGAAGACATACTTCTATCTGAAACAAGGGCACATGAGGGGTGTGCAGAGGAAGGTGCAGAAGGACAAGCCTGCTTGTTGAGCTCTACAGAGAAAATTTTTATTGTCAGATTTTGCCATTGCAGCTTTTAACTTGATGATGATGATGATGGTGATGATGATGACTATTATTTTATCATTTGGTGAGAAATGTGCTGTGTACATCAAACAATAGCAGGAGGGACAGCAGGCTGGTTTTCTCAGGGAGTAGAAGGCAGGTGCTCTGTGCTTCATGGGGCAGCAATTCTTGGGAAGAGGTCTGTGAAAGGTGAATAAGACATTTTAGTGCCAGGAAGCATTTGCAATGAACTGGCAACTTGCAGGTAGCAAGGCAAGTATTTCCCAGGATCAGCCCATGCAGCAGTGGCACACTGCCTGCCATCCATTACATTACCTGACGTGGGGCATGCTCCTGTCACCTCACCTGAAATGTGGACTTTGGGGAAACACTCTCGAGGTCCCACACCTCAGTGCTTGACAACTGGCAGCTTAAATGGCATATGAGATGGATTTACTTAGGAAAAAGTAATCTCTTCCTGAACATTTGCTGACACATAAATCAGCCAAGCCTAAAAAAGTTGAGAAAATATAATTAGTGCAAGTTAACCAGTCAAAGTCAAACCTGAATACTCTTTTAATTTTAACCTTCTAAAGAGTGTGGAGGCTATAAAAAATAGGTAGAACATTTCTGAATAGTCTGGAAAGTCTTGTTTTCATTTTTCCAGGAAGCACTTGCAAGTTTTACCTTTCTCTTCTGAAAAGCAAACAAGAAATAAATGGAAGTAGGGGGTTTATTCCCCCTCTTCTTCTCAAAAAGAAAGTCTCTGTTGTTTTTGATTTAACTGGCAAATTTTAAAAGAAAAAAAATTTTACTGAGGTCAACAAAATATTCACTTTCCTCAGCAGAGAAAATTTTTTCCTTGGGAAAACAGCATCTTGCGTAGACCTTTAAAGATGCTGTTGTTTCTTGTTGCCTGTGCTGTTGATTTATAGGACATCAAGGACTATTCCTGGTGAAATGTAAGTTATGTGAGCAGATGAACCCTGCAGCAGAGTGTGTATTTATGCAAAACACTTCTGATTATTTTCTTTGCAGTTTGTTATCTGTGCTTTGCTTACGGCCCCGGTGCAGCAGGGAAGTCTGGGGTTTCCCTGCCACATGACCTGATCCATCCCCTGCCACGAATCTGAGCACAGCCTAGCACGGGGAACAGCATCAGTGCAGTCACTTTTGTGCTGTTTCGTGCCAGAAAAAGGCATATCTGTGCCCAGCAGATGGGGCAGAGCTGCAGACAGGCTCTGGGTGACAGTGGCTGGTGCACACAGCCGGGTGGGAGCCAGCTGCTGACACCCATGGCCCGGGTGTGACACTTGGCGAATATTCCAGGACACCTCAAAGACACCTGAGAGCAGGCTAAATTGCCCCTTGAAAGCCTTAGCTGTGTAGCAAATAATTTCAGGGGCCCCAAGGTGATTAATTACGTTCTGCATTCAGAGGCAAGTTCATTTCCAGCTCTTCTGCACACAAATGTACCCACATCCCCTTGAATCCAGGCTCTCTAAATCTGAAAATTGGAGGCTGAGAAAATGAATCAGGAGGAGGGAGTAATTAGAGTTGGGATGTCACACTAAATCACAGGCCCTGGTTAGTCAAGCAGCTTGCTTCTGACAGCACCAGTTGGATGCAATGAATAGTGGACAGTGGTAGAGTTTAATATTTTAGCACCTGCTTTATTTTGCATGCAGGAAACCAGCTACATATTCACATTTAAATAAATCTGCAGTCGTAGGCAGCATTTCAGGGGGAGAGCTGCCTGCTGCCTGTTAGCTCACTCATGGCCACTTTAAACCTCTGCAGAGCCAAAGGGTAAGGTCCAAGTAGGACTGACAGAGAAAGGAAAAATGGCATAAACCTTTTGTGCTTTGCACAAACTACTGATGTTTCTATATTTGAGTTGGCTTTGAGGCTTTTTTGAGGTGAGGGCACTGTTACAGCAAGCCTACTTTGTAGATTAAAAATGAGGACATGGAGGAAAAGATGTAATTTAGTTTGAGTAAGGACTAGTCTGGTGGTTAGGACTGTCACCTGAATCAGTGACAGTTTTAATGCTGCTTAGCTTCTGAGGCTCATAACAGACGATTTTATGGTGTACTCTCTGTGCACGTGTATGTGCAGTCACACAGAAGTCAATGTGTAACTATTTGATGTGTATGGGCATGCAGCAGCTTCAAAGAAAATATTGCATAAAACAAGAACGGGACAAGTTATTCATCAACAAGAAACAGCAACACAGTGAGAATATTCTGTTGCTACTCATCTGGAAAAATGAAATAGCCAGTTATTTGCAAAAGACCTTGTGAATTTTTCCCATGTCCCTTTTATTGATCTCAGACCTCCTTGCCTGTCCCTGCACATCTGGGTCCAGCCCCACTGATGGATGGCTCCTGTGCAGGGCCAGTGCACTCTCTGTGCAGGTGTTCCCTGTGTCCTGGGCTGCTGGGCTTGGTGGCAGCATGCACAGTGCCTGTGTGCCAGGTAAGAGCAAAATAACACAAAGATTTTACCAAGGGGTATAAATCACTCTTAGGGAGAGACCCCACCACCCCCAGGGGAAGAGCCACTCAAGCACAAGGTGTGGAAGGATCACCTGAGGTTCAAGGAGTTGCTCTGCATGGTAAATGCCACTTATAACTGCGATGGGTTTCTGCTCCTACAGCTGGGGAGCTATTTGGTTTCCACAAATTAAACAAAACTTTAAAAAATAAAATTAAAAAAAAATTAAGAATTTTTAATCACAACTGGGTTTTAAATACTCTTCAGATTTCTAGCAAGCAATCAACAGGAATCTAAGTTTTATGATTATTCCACTGTTTCCTTCACTAGACCTGTGAAATAGGATGTTGTGTGAGCCTTGATTTCACCTAGGAGTGTGTAAATAACTTACTTCATTGGCAATGCAATTGAACTTTAAATTATTAAATATTTTTGGTTGTTATCAATATGACATAATCTAATAAGTATTGAATGTTAGCATTTTCAATGTTGGATATTATCTAACTAAGTATATTATAATCAATATTATTGGCTATAATGCAGAGATAGATCCAACTGACTGCATTGGTTTTGGCTTCTATTAAAAAAAAAGAAAAAATAGAGGAAAATGTCAAGACTATGAATAAAATCCATAATAGAAATAAATTTAAAAATCTGTGTATCTGTATTCTAGAAGGGCAGATTTTGATCTCAGATGAGATGTTGCCATTGAATTCGAGGTCCTAGACCCGCAGGAGGGGCTGGAGGACATTTCTGGCTGGGCTGTGTAAACAAGCTCTGTCCAAAATGGGCTGAACTCCCCTCCCAGGGCCTTTGATGGGAGAGACATCTGGAGCTCCCACGAGGACAGAGAGACAGGGCACACTGCACTGACACAGGGTTCCCTTCCCTACCCTGACATGAGCCCTGCCCTCAGCCCTGCCAACCAAATCCATCCCCTCCACTCCTGTGGGGGTCTGCAACAGGAGCAAGGGCTCAGCATCGAGCTGCTCCCCATCCTCCCTCCACACTTGTTTCAAGAGCTTTTCCCTTCCTGATGCTGGGTACAGTGAGGCCCTTGAGTGTCACCAGTGCAGAAGTCAGCAGAGACTGCAAGGAATATGATGATGTTAAAAATGTAAATTATATATAGTGAGGTTGTTCATTGGGCCTAAATATAGTACTTTTTAAATATTTTTGGTTTCTTTCCATTATCCCTGGCATTCAGAAGTAGAAGAATATCAGTGATGCACTGGGATACTAAAATAATAATGGAATTATGAATTCATCTTCTTTTGTCTTCATCATCCAGTGCAGAATGTCCTCACAATGTACTTAGAAGTTCATTTAGGTCTCAGGTGTACTTGGCTGGTGATGCAGGTAGGTTTTATTTATGTGAGTGTGGGTGGCCCTAACCATCAGCCAGAACTGCCGTGATCTGTCGAAGAATTTCTTTCAATTTTACCTAATTTTCAAAACCCTTTTTTTTTTTCTTTTTGTGAAAGAACAAATATACTTCCAATAAATATATACCACATTTTTAGACACCCCACAAGTAGCCTGAAGACCTCTTAAGCCTGGAGTTCAGACAACCTCCATGAGAATATGCCTAAAATCCTCTAGAAAAATCATAAAGAGGAGAAAAGGGAAGAAGAGGAAAAAAAACAAAACCCAAAAAACCCCAGAAAAAGTCTGGGGTTTCCCAGGAAACAGAATTTCTGTTTCATGAGAAATTTTTCTATAATGAATATGCATCCTGAAATTGTAATGGAAAGTGTTACCAGTACACAACCGTGGATATTAAAATAGATACTGATAATCAAGAATTAAAATAATTCCTCAGTGCTACATGATTATTAATCAAGTCATTTTTCTTAAAAGTAATAATAATATATGAGCTATAACATATGACAAAACCAACTGTCAGCAGCATTTTCCAGTATTCCAATTTTAAAATTATATTGTTTCCAATAGTAGTGCTAAAAAAAGTACTTTAGTGCTCACATTTTGTAAGAATAATCTGTCAAAACCCACTGTCTTCCACAGTGCCTTATTTCAGAACCATTCAGGATTTTTGATAGAAACCTAAAATTTCACAGGATATCATGTTTTTCCATTTACACTCCTCTTTTTGCAGGTAAAGGACAGATGTGTACACTTCTGAAGCAGTTAAACCTCTTTTTTCTGGAGTTTGGATTGTGCAGGCTGATTGTTTCCGGGCCGCCAGAACCACACGGGCTCTGTAAGGAGATGTTTTGCAGCATCAATCACCCCGAACCAGCAAAAGCTGCAGCACCACGCCAGTGCCAGTGGAGCCCTTCCTGGCACTGGGCTGGGTTTTACAGTGACACCTGCAGCTTGTACTTAGAAGGCAGAGAAGTATCTGTTACTACACGTCTAGGAACCAAGCGAGAGCTGTTTCTGCCCTTGATGCCAGCTGAAAACATGTGCGTTCATTCAGCAACAGCAGATTTGTAAGCAGTCCTTTTTTACCCAGTTCTTTTGTCCAACACCCGTGGAACTCATTTTCCTCTTCCTTTATTTGCTCGCTCTTTCTAGTCTTGCTCACCCTGACACAAACACTTCAGCAAAAGTGGTTATTTTTCATCCTTCTGCTTAACCAAGCCGTGGCGGGGCTCTGAGCCAAGCAGGGGTGGCTGGGTGACCTCCCACCTTCGGTGTGGTGCTGGCACAGCGCGTTCATCCCCGGGCGCTGAGCTCCGGCGTCCTTCCCTGTCTTTTGTCACCTCACGGGCGGCTGTGTTAATATGCAGCCCATTACGACCTTACCGATGCGGCAGGCTGCCGAGGATCAATGTGTCTCCGCGTTCGTCAGCCCTGCAAGCCCCAGAGCTCACTCCTCCGCTCTGCCGCCGCTGCTGGCGTCCCGCGGGGCGAAGGTGGGGAGTGTCGGCTCCCCGTGCCCGTGCGCCGCGCCTGGCGGGGCTGCTTCGCGGAGCAAGAAAGAAAGATCCAAGTGTCGCATTGGTTTGGCTCCCACTGCTTGAGTAACAGTAGGTGCAGCCAAAACAGCAGAGGACAGCTTGCTTAGGGGGTCACTGCAGCTCAACAGCTCGCCATTGATGTTGTCAGGCAGACTTGGGAAAGATGCCCAAATGCTATCAGCTAGAGGACATTGCATTTTAATGAAAGACAAAAAAAGAAAAAAAAAATCAAGATTAAAAAAAGAAGAAAGGTAAACTCCCTAGTCAAACATAATAAACAAAAGAAGAGATCTAATGGCACTTTTTTTTCCCCTTTCTGCTCACTTTTTCATGCCTTTGTCTTGATGCAGTAGCTTCAGGGAAAACAGCACTGGGATTACTGGGAACAAGTAACACCATCCACCACAAAAACTCTTAATTGTAGAACAAATCTTTAAGAGACTTGTACATGATATCCATATAATGAGTTTTAATAGGCAGGCAAATATCTTGAGTGATTTAGACATGAAGCCTGTCCAGGCTGAACATATATATGTTTTGACAGAATTTTTTTTACAGAATAAAGCACGAATTTACCTCTGCATTGCCTTGTGATTTCTTTCTATCCTGTTTGTCTGAAGATAACATTGAGCAGAGATTTTGGGAAAATATGGCACGTATTTCATGCAGCCCCGGAGGTACTAATACACTCTGGCATATCACACTGAATCAGGGCTCGAGATCAGGTGTCTCAGGTGTTCTGTTAACCAGTAAGGTTGCAAGATCACATGCATTATGCAATCTCATTATTTTAAATGTGTGAACACCAGTCTGGGTCATGCCACACAGAAGTGGCAGTCACTGGTGACAGCAATACATGTTTCAGATCTCCACACGTGTTTGTAGCAAAGCCTCGGGGCTCAGGGAAACACACACTTTGGAATTTGCTCTGCTGACAAAGGACTACTTTCCTTTCCCACTTTTCCAGCAAGAAATGTTCTGGTGAAATGTAGGAGGCAAAGTAACATTGTTGACAAAAATTAAGTAAGAGTGGGATAAGCCAAAACAGTTACTGGGTGCTTAGGTGCAGTTTTTTGATCTGGTTCACTTCCTAAAAGAGCCATCTAAAAGCACAGAGCCCTGAGGATGAGAAGCCAAAGGGAATATCTGATATTTGTTTTGCAAGAGGTGATAAATTTCAAGTGCATCTTGACCAGACGTTCTCACAACCCTGCCCAGCTTGTACTTGTGTCACCCTGCATGGAGCCTGCTGAACAGATCAAACCTGTGCCTTTTTAAACTTATTTAAACAGGGAGGGTGTTCTGGCATCAGGGTGGCTCAGCTTCCAGGTGGCCCATCCAGCACCATGTCCCATCTCTACCTGAGAAACTTTGGGAAAGTATAAGATCCAGCCTGTGTAAAGGCCTCCTCATGTCTGTCTGCCTGGGTTTTGGTACATTCATGTTGTAAAGAGATGATGGAGGCAGGCTGTGAGATTGAAATTGCCAGCAGTGTGAAAGTGCCAGGAGTGCTGCAGACAGTGGTGGGCTGGTCCTGCTCGGGGTAATGCAGCAGCCCCCAGTGCACAGCAGAGCTTCAGGCAGGCACGGAGCTGAGTTCTCACAGGGCTGCCCAGGAGCTGATAAACCCCAGCCACGAAACGTGCAGCTCCACTTCATGGAGCCCACCAGTCTGCAAAGCCCTGCACTGCTTGCCCAGGGTGTTTCACTTGAGTAGTTTGCCTTGGAACCTCCTGTCTTCTGAGCTGCCCCCGGAAGAATTAAGCTGGGTTTTGATGGTTCCCTACCTTGGGACAATGACAATGTATTTAATACAAGCTTCTCACAAACATTTCATTTATGGCAATGGAAAAATCACAGATGTTATTTCTCTCAAAAGTAATGAGGTTTGAAAAAATCTGGTCCCTTTCAAAATTCCCAACGACCAAAGTACTTAACACCTATTAAAGGATATTTGTTTTCTTAATATTTGGTTTCTTCTCCAATTTAACAATTTAGTGCATGGATATGTAAGCAGATTGGTTTTTTCCTCCTACCCTGCCCACCCTCAAAATGAGACTATGCCTATTGGTATCAGACAGCAATACAGAGCTACCCAGATTTTCACTGCTCTTTTTCACTGTCTCTACAATAAATGAAGTTTTCCCATTGTTTGCAGAAATTCTTGATATAGTGGCTTCAGTTTCCTTGTTAATTATTATTTTATTAATGATCTTTCAGACAGTTTTTCAAAGAGACTATAAATCTCTCAGTAAAAGTAATGGGCAGCTACTCACAGGAATAATCCCATTACAATCAGCTGTACTACTGTTTGTCATTTGGAGTGAAGTGCTGGAGCTCTGACCCTTACTGATTTACCACTCTTCATAATTAGTTGCAGTGATTAAAATGCATTTTAGATTACACTGCAGTTTCTCTCACTTAAAAGTTTTTTCTTTTTATTACTGAGGACAAACTCAAGTTCTGAAGGTGAAAATTTGTCCTCTAGTATAAAACAACAGCAGCAAAGAGTATTTCCATAGATAAGGCTTACAAAAGAAATCAGAAGCAGAGATGCTTGGGCAAGAAGTGTTGCTGGGGGCAGAGGGGATGTTTTAGCTGACAGAGACAGCTCATGAAGGAATTGAGCAGAGTAGTTTAATGAAACTGAAAACACTGCACAAAACACTGACAGCAGCCCATGGAAATAATGAATCAATCTGTTGCATCTGTATCTAATTAAGAATCATTATAATACAGTCTTTTTCTCTAGTGATCAGGATTAGTGGATACCCCACAGGAAAGAGCTAATAAATAGAGTCTAAAAAAAGAGCTAATAAATACAGTTAAATTCAAGTGCCAGGACATTATGCAGCTTTATCTGGACTGTGATTCTCAAGCACTTTTCTTGAATAACCCCAAATCCAAGTAGTCTCTCTTTGCTGTGAGAGACACAGCCAGGATTCCTTTGTAGGGGTTTTCAAGGCAAAACAAAAAAATAATTAAAAAAAAAAAAAAAAAAGACAAATAAACACAAAAAATAAAGACAAAAAGGCAGAATGCTTGGATGCTGCAAAAAAATTTCTGTCAATGGCCGACATTCTACTATCTCTCTGCTACAATTAGAAATGTAGTTTCCCCCCTTCCACTTCTCTTCTGCCTTTCCTCCTTCTTCCTCCTCAAGAAAAACCCCATTAAGTTGCTAAGAGCTTCATTTACTTTAAGCCTCTTTGGAGATCTGTTATTTTACCCAAGTGTCTGAATGACCCCTCAGGAGTCTGTATTACTAACAGGCTTCCTACAGCCAGATGACATATACTTTGAGAGTGGAAGGCATTCCCGTATTTTTTTCCTCCTGTCTGCAGAAAATATTTTATTTAATCTTGTTTATTTGGTTTCGGTTTTGTTTTTAGTTCAGAGGGGAATGGAGAAAAACTTCCTAGTTGAGGAAAAAGTGTTGTTATCCCTTTTTTTTTCTCTTGCCTGTTAGGATACTTTTTCACCTGTGGTTGTTTAAAGCCAGGGGAAGCAATCTAACATCACTTCTGCGATAAATAGAGGAAGGCTACAAAGTGGAATCTCAAAGATGTCCCTCACATCTTGGTGGAACTTGATGTAAAATGTTTCAGTGCCCCTGTGAGGCCAGTTCTCTCCCCTGTGCTGGGGGCAGCGCTGGGTGGAGACTGGTGTGAGGAGGGGGTGCTGGGAATTGCTCCAGGAAAACACTAAACTGAGCATCATTTGTTGTAGGCGTTCCTGGGATGCTCTGCTGTGCCACCACCATGTGCAGCAAAGAGCATTGTTCCTCTAATGTTTCTCTCTCTTGGAACTGCAAGTGAATGTACAGCCCAATTAGTGCAGCAGCTTAAAACAATAAACCCTCCAGAATCTCTGGTGGGGGAAGCATGCTTTTATCTGTTTGGTAAATAATTTATTAATCACACTGATGTATCCTCCTTGACAGCAACAGAGCCAGATAAGTGATGGTTCAAAATCAATTTGTCATGGTCCAATGTGCACTCAGTGACCTACTTGGTCTGTTATATAGGTCAAACTTGTACATGATGCTTGGATAGCAGAGGCACTTCTTAAAAAAAACAACAACAGCAACAACAAAGCTCATGGCACAATTCAGTCTGTGGGACCCTGTGCTGGCTCAGGCTCAGACTCAGCCACACTGAGAAAACTCAGCCTATGGAGAGGGTAGAGGACAAGGGGCTCATTAGTTTTGGTGTCTCAGTCCCTCAAAAATGTCCTGTGCTGGGGGGCAGGAAGAGTGGGTAGATCCATACTTTCTGACCTAATTCTGTGACCTTGTTGTTGTCACACTGCCCTCTGTCATTGATAACACCCCTAGCATGCCCCTAGTATTTCTCTGTTTGCCCTGCTTCAGTCTCTACTTGTCCTGCTCTCCCCTACTCGCAACAGCATTTTCCTTCAGAGTGGAAGTTTTCTCCCTTCTCCTCTTTGTAACCCCTGCTGGGGAGTCCATATGAGTGTCACAGTTTGAAGCCTTGTGTTTCTGAGCCTAGCCAGGCTGAGGAACTACAAGATTTTAAACCACGGAGAGACGGAAATTCAAACCTGTGTCAGAACTTCTGATAGCTGTTTTTCTGGTGGTCTGTTTGTGGCTTGGCAGAAATCTTGGTTGCAATTTGTTGATGGAATTTGTAGTACTATTTTGTATTTCACTAAGGCAGGGTTCAGGGCTTTCCACCAATGAGTCCTGGAGAGTGAAGAGGTGTGTGAGGTGACATGTTGAATGGGCAATACTAACAGTCCCAAAAATGTCAGGAAGTCCTGGAATGGTCTACATGCCATGTGTCACCCATTTGCTATTAGAAAGACATTCTTCCCAAAACCCTATTAGTAACCACTATTTTAGGATGGTGACCTAGGCCTTATTCTTCTGAGGATTTTCACCAAAGCTGTTCTCTGGGGCTGGAGGGAGATGGGCAACTGACTGGACTTGTGAGCTTTTCTTGTCTCTTCCCACTGCACATAGTAGGTGGTGGGACTGGTTTGGGTTTGTTGTTGGTTTTTTCTNTTTTTTTTTTTTTTTTTTTGGTGGATTTTGTTCTTTTTACATCATGGCTTAATTTTTTAATGGATTTTTAAGGAGTCCTTCATTGTGTAGTGGTGTAGAGTGGAGATTTTCCTAATGCAGGAAATGGAATATATATTCAATTGAATATGAAGGCACTGAATGTGCTGAATAGCCTCCGTAGGCCTACATTTTACTGGATTCCTTCTGATTTTCTTGAAAGCATGAGAGGAAAGAGACTTTCTTTTCAATGATAGGTGCATATCTTTTTAAGGAGTTTTCTCCTCACTTCTGCTTGTCACTGTCCCACTGCAGGGTCACAACCTTCAGTGCCCAGCATCAGGTTTCAGAGCTTCTGCATGTTCTGCATGGTTAGAATAAGAGAGTGGGGTGGGTGCCAGCTGCACACAGGAGGGATGGATGCAAGTGCAAGGATCCACCCTGAAGCAAGAGCAGAGCAGAAATAAGGCCTAAAACTCTGGATTTGTTTTGTGCTTTTTTCGCTTGAACTTGGATTTTTTTTCATCTGTGACTAGAGGGAACTAATACCTTCTAAGATAAAAATGGTGAATACAATCTAGTCTTTCAGTTCTTCTTTGTTTTAGGGCTTTCACCCCATTCCTGGCACTGGTTTTACATTTGTCTAAAAATCTGTTTCCTCCTTGACTGGCAAGCTGAAAAGCAGCCAGGCTACCAGTGTGGGTACCACCACCACAGACAGGAACTAAAGGGACTGGAAACAAACCCACCAATGTGGGTTTTCAATTTTTGAAAAAACCAGTATGTATCTTTAAGGATGTCTATAGTCCTGAGACAGGACAGATTTCATCACATTTTTCTTTCCATCTCATTAGAGGCACAGTAAATTCTAGAAACTGAGAAAGACCTCTGGGGTCATGGCATGACTTCTTGTTTGGCCTTGGGAAATCAATAAAGCTCCACTCACGCCACCAAAAGTCTCTGCAAACACTGTCTCCTCCTGTGCATTCCCTGAAGGGCACCCGCAACCCTGGATTTTGTACAAATCACACAATACGCCCTGGAGACAGGATACAAATCTTTTCTAAAACCAGCATCTAAGTAAACAGACAAACCCCAGCAGGCTTTTTTTCAGCACTTTAGAACTGTTTGTGTTTTGTCAGCCTTTAGTAATTTAATTGAAGAGTGATGCAAGACACAGGCCCAGTAGGACAAAAAAAATATATTTGGTGGGATATTTTAATAAGATGAATCTTAATGTTTTCCATGAGGTGTCAGCAGTTCCTTAAACCAGCGCAAAGTTTGCAACAAATGGCTTCTTTTGCTGAGAATTCAAAAGATATTCTTTCAAGTCTGTGAACTGCCAGTGAGCTTCAATAGAACAAGTGCTCTCAAGGTGTATTTATGTGGCCTGTATAGCACTCCAAAGGATTTCTGCCAGCACACCCCATTACAATGAGTAATGTTTCCTTTAAAAGGGAATGAAGAAGACTTAGATCTTGGTTAATTAAATAATCTTCTCCTTTTTTTAATTATTTACAATAGGAGACTGACACCAACCACCTAGTTTCCTACCCTGAACCTCAGGACATTATGGTGTTTACCTTGATAAAAGCTGAAGGGTCAAAACGTTTGTGTTATCTATCTGTCAGGAAATGAAAGGGCAGAGAATGTGCAACTAAGCACAGATTAATACTTCCAGAAGATTAATTCAAAAAAACCCCAAACAACTAAAACCAAACCAAAAGATAAAAGCTGTTTCCTATGTGGTGGGATGTACTGGAAGCCAGTACTTGGCGCAGCATTGATCATGGTGAAGCAGTACCAGGTGAGCTCTCATCTCCTCATTTTTATTTATTGCCCATGGAGGCTGGCAGTTCTCCATGTGGAACTCTGTTTATGGCAGATTTATCTGTGGTGTGTGAGCAGCACACTGGCATCATCAACGCCCATCTATCAAAAATGCGGAAGCATCGCCTATGGCGGAAGAAGGATGTTTTTGCTGAATGCAGAGCAAAGAAGGAGAATGTTAACACTTTGAAAAGAGCAAGCAGCAAGTACTATTGTCTCAAAATCAATTTACATCAGGCAGGGAACTGTGACAGGAGGAACAAAGTGCAGAGCAGGGCTAGCTTCTAAGAGTCCACCTAAGTACAAGTCTCCTTGGTGTCTGAACTCCAAAGACAAGCATAAATGTCTCCGTGTCAGTCTGAAGGAATTAGCAATTCTCTTTATCCACCACTTGGCTTTTTTTTTTTTAACTTGCTTTTTGCTATAACATCTTCCCTCTCCTGACTTTTCATTGGAAAGTCTTAGGGTGTACAATAGTGACTTCATTGCATTTTCATTTATTGTTCACTACTATAAGTCTAAGACTTCAAGTTCTAGCTCTGGAATCCACCTTGGTTTCATTGCAGAAAAAAAAACAGAAGGCAGGGAAATTCTTTCCTAAATAAGTAAATAAGTAAATGTTCAAATCAGGTTAACTCCTCTTTATACAACTGGAGGTGCTTTTACTGCTTTTTTTTTTTTTTTTTTCCTAAAGAAGAATTTTATAGCTGTCAATTTACACCCTCAATTGTATCAATAATGCCAATTATTCATTTCTGGTTCATGCTAGACTTTGTCCAAGGGCATCTATGTCTTAAACGACCCAGCTCTGCAGATGTGCAAAAATACAGGGCAAGAAGCAACTTTTGAGTACTTGCAAGATCAGTAACAGAAAACTGCAAGGGATCAGAGATAATCTGCATGAAAATGAATACTCTCCAAAGCAATTACTGAAGGCTTCCTTTTGCAAATGGCAGCCAGAATGCACCTTTATATTGATATACAAAGGTCAAGATCACTGTCCACCTCTCTTGACTTCAACTGGAGCTGAAGGTGTTCAGCATTTCAGAAAATTAAATTAATGTGTCACAAGCTGGACATTCAGTTACTGACTCTTGCTGAAAGTGTGACTTTATCTTCTGTTCCTCCACTTACCCAGCTTTAAAGAGGGATGAATGCTATTCACCTATCATGCAAATGTTCTGAGGCCTAATTAGCTAATGTGTGTAAATTGCTTTTGAGCTGAACAGTGTTAAGTGTTATTATTGCTATATTAAAAGATGGCCAGCAGCCAACCTTTCCATGTTGCTTCAGGGTAATAACAAAGCTGATCAGGTTCAGGATTTTATTGCTACTGATCTGAAACAACAAATAGTTTTTGTTCATTTATCCAGGAACAAGTACAAGCAAACAATATCAATTTAGTCTGAACGTTAGTGAAGAGAGACAGCTGATATTTACTTTCAGGGAAGTTTTTCTGTCCCAAAATATTACCTCAGCTTAAACATTCTGTGTGATTTTTTTTTTTTTTTTCCTAAGAAAAGAGGATAAATTCACAGTAAAATATTAGGTATTCCTTATTCCTTAGTTGAATTTGCTAGTCTTTTCTTCTGTCTGTGTGCAATTTATGTGCAGAGCAGAATGTTTCTTCTGTGCACTATTTTATAAAGTGAAATTTCATTCTCTAAAATGTTAAAGAGGACTGAAGGAAAAGTTGGACTTCTCAAGGAATCAGTCAATGAATAGAGGACAGAAGAGAAGGTAGTGTAAACTAAGAAACACTGTTGTAGCCCTACCCTCCCATTTCTAAATCCCAATTCCCAGAAAATATAGAAATGTGTTTACTAAAATCAACAGATATGACATGTTCCAGGACAATCACACAGATCTGAACTAAGGATCTATTTACAGAACACTTTTGCAGGAGTAGTCCTATATCTTGATCAGTCAACAGACTACAGTCCAAATCCAGATTTGTTCAATGCTCCATTATAAGCCAGCAGGGAAAAATGTGATGTGATTTCTTCCCATTTATCCAGCTTATCTTGTAAGTGGTAGCTACAGGATCTGTTATCTGATTTGTTCCACCATACAGGAGCATGGTCACTCACTAAAAATTTATGGTTTCTGGTGGATTCCATGCATCTGTGAATCTTATGCCTTGACTTAGTTTGGAATTTACTCTTCATGGACAAGATTGTTTCATTTGCTTTACAAAAAAACCTCAGGCAGAAATGTGATGATAAAGAGGACACACAAGATTTTTTTTTTTTTTTTTTTTTAAAGTTATACTGAATTATATTGGGGAAAAAAAGTCCTTAGGAAATCCAGTATGGGTTGGGTTATAATCTGGTAACATACCAAGCAACGTTTCTGGCCTTGTACCATATACACCTGGCCCCAAACAGCTGATTTCTGAAGAGTTATGCCATAATCTGCATGTGGAAATTAGAGAAGACCTTTAGAACTCTGTAAATGATCAATAAGAATAAAGGCCTCTTGTTTTGCCATTAAATTATCCACTTTCAGATTCCGGGCTACAGATTGCAGATTACTTTATCTTCAACAGCAAAATACAAAGTTCGAGTCATTAGAAAATCTTATAGCAGGACTTTAAACCAAGTATTTGGTCTTTCATTTTCTTTTTCTTTCTTTGCTATCTCCCTAGTTTTCCCATATTTTCTGGTTATTTTTTAGCTACAAAATGTATCAGAATTATAAGGATTACTTAGGGCTTCTGATGCTCACTGTCTAAAATTAAACTATCCCTGGCAAACCTTTCAGACATTATGGTTTTTGCTTGCCTGACAGGAAACTGCCAAATTAATCTTGGTTTCTTTAGCCCCTGGGTCACTTCAAGAGACAATTTAAAATGAAAATAATACATTGGTCATCTAATAGAAATTGTTCTGGTATTATGAAAAATGATGGCATCAATAGCATATTTCTACCAAAATACAATACTGAAATGGTTTTAACCTTCAACATCCTATGGAGTCATAAAACTGTTTAGGTTGACTGGACAACCACTCCTGTAAACACTTCAGTTTTCATCAAGTCTTGCAATGCATGAGTGAACTTCATCTCCTGGACAGAAGTTTTAACCACATTAGAACTGCAGCAGGCTGTGGGCCACCCCTGGACTCTGACCTTACTATGTGTAGAGTGATGTGAGCATCCCACCTCTTTTTCCACAGGAGCTAAACAGGAAATAAATGTGTATATATATTTGTACATGTATTCACACAGACATGCATGAACAACATTCAGTGGCATTCATGGACCCTTAAATTTAGTGAGAGCCAGAAAAAAAAACTAACTAGGATACTTGATCACACTTTTGCTACAAATTCCTTTGATCAGTTATTTTTGAAGTCGTATCGTATTTTTGAAGTAGTATTGTATTTATGTGCAAAGTATTGCTTTATTTGTGTAATGACTGTTGTTAAAGTATTACTCCAGTGTTGTGGTTGTATTCCACTTAATCTTCAGTACAATTCAAATCTTTGAACTCTGTAAATGTCATCTTTTGGTGACAGATGTGCTGTTCTGGAGCTTAAACAAATAGCTAATTATCATTTTGTCTCAGGGGTTAGGCCTGTGGGAAGAGTTTACAATACAGCTGGCAAATTCAGTATTTCTTCTACTTTTTGGCAAAGGGTAGGCTGCTGCCCACCAAAGTTTGGTCCCTGACTTGGGCAAAGTCTCACAAAACTCTTAAATACCCAACTCCCTGTTGCAATGGCAATATAACAGAACATCCTACATACAGTCCTGAATCCATGGGGACAGAAGTGCTTCTTCAGGTCTGAAGGAGGCAGTCCAGATTTCTTGCTTTAAATTCCTTCTCACACCATTGACCAAAATAGCATCAATCTTTCTCTACTCTGAAGAGGAACTACAAGATATGCTAATTATTAAATTATTATTTTTCTTTCTGGTACTTGATTTTCCAGAGTGTCTGAGTGGTTTGGCACACTCACCTGGGGAGACACAGAGAGTAGGCACTGGGGGGAGTTAAATCCATACAGCCTTTAAATCCACCACAGCTGAGCTACGGGGTATCCTTAGGGAGAATGTCTCCATCCATCTGGTCAGAGCTGGGCCTTTCCTCTGGTAGATGTAGAAGAACATGTCCAGAACGAATATAGGCAAAGGCACTCCTGATTCTTGCCTATGGTTTTGGTTGCATAGGCTTGTGCAGCTTTGGTCCCTGTCTCCAGGACTGCTTTTTTTTCTTCTAGGACACAATATAACGTAAAATCTGTAAAATTCCAGCAAAGGCATAGCTCCAGTTGAGTGTTGGGGATGCTAGCAACTTGGTCAGAGGGAGGTTTTCCAGGCTGTAGACTGCAGCTACCACCTGTGAAACATTCCCAGAGAAGCTGTGAGAAAGTTTAGAGAAAGTATGATAAACAAACTCACAGCTGGTGTTTTTCACTTGTTGTTGATTTGAGAATTGTTTACACTTGAGTGGTTTCCTAATTAGCCAATGAAGGTGATGGGTGTTAATTAGAAGGACCAATCATGTCCAACTGCTCCTAATGCTCTATAAAAGGTTGTGCTTTTCTTAATAAACTGCTCTTATGCCTCTGAACATTGGAGTCTTTGTGTTGCTTTCTTCAGCTGCCTGTAGTGCAATAGCGGCAGAGTGTCTGAACACTTAACTTAAAATCATATTTCCTTTTCCCCTCTCTGCTGGAGCAAAACTTTTGCACATCTGTTCACACAATAGAATACCTTCAGGTATAAAGAACAGCCTTAATCAGGGTATCTCATGGATTGTGGTTAGGACGTTTTCCAAACAATGTGGGTTCATTGCCATTAAAGCTAGATAATGAAATTTATCCTTTCCTGCATGAGTGTTCTGACTGTGGGATAATTAAAAAAAAGGTGAATATCACCATTATTATGATGATGATATTAAATAAAGTTTACCATAGCTGTAATGACAACTAACTTTTTGCATTTCTTGGAATTATTTTTGAGGAATCAAGTGTGTCTCAACTTAGTCCTGCTCATAGGTGATGAGGGATAAATATAGATTTCCCTAGAATATATACAGTTTTAAAAAAAATAAGTTCTCAGAGAATGCTTCTGGCACCTAATGAAATTAAATATCTTAAAGAGTTAGGTGCTTCCAGCCTGGCAAACTAAATAACTCTCTGGCATTCCAGATTCACCAGAGAGACAGATCCTTTCTTAAAATTTTATTTAAAATGTATTTATTATTTTTTTGTACACTAGAGTAGTGCAAGGTACCACAGGGGGTTGGTGAATATGGTCTTGTCTTTTTAAGCCCAATACTCCCAGTATCTTCACAGCTTCACCACCTGATTCAGAGAAAAAAAATCACAATTAGGCTATCTAGGAAAGTAAGAGAAAAAAGGTGGAATTGGAAAAATGTGTACCCTTAAAAAGGGAAAAATTTAACCAAATTATAAAATCCCCATAAACATATCAATATATAGTATTATAAATCAGTAAAGCTACAGATATTTAATTTTACCTTTGGCTAAGCTAGGATTTGACATAAAGCAATAGACTGAAAGAAATGTAGACAATCATTCATAAACTGTAGGAGACCACTGTCTCAGCAGGTTCCTTTTGTTCTAATTAATCACTTTCTAAAGAGGCTACATAATTCCTGAGTTGTGTCACTGAGATTGTCCTTACAATAAGTGAAGTATTCTTAATAGATCAGGATGATCTTTTTCTAAACCATAATGATGAAATCATTTGCTTGAATAGGTTTAGCCACATGGTGCCCGTTTCCATTATAATCCGAATAAACTCACCATTCAAATTAAGAACATACCTGTGGTGATCCCAAGACAAATCAGAATGAAACCCACCTCTGGGAATTTACATAAGGGAATTAACATTGATGTATCTTTTATAATGCCAGCCATATGCTTCATTGTAATGTATGATTTTTTTAGAAATATTTTATTGATGCTTTAAAGATCAGAAAGTTTTGTTGTTTAAAGGTTAAAAAACTATCATTTTCTCCAAATTTTCCTTGTTACATTATGAAACAGAAATATGCTATCTGAAATTTGAAGGCTATTATGACGCACCACTGTCCTTGTTTTTACAGAAGACTGATCAAAGAAATCATAGATTATCAGCATGCAGTAGCATTATTCATGGATGTGCAAGGAAATTGACCATCCTGTATCTGCATATGTTTGCTCAGATTTCAAGCTGACCAGGATAAAAAATAGCTGAGAGCATGATAGGTTACCATTTTCTCAAGGTTACACGGAGCAAGTAGTTTTCCTATTGTTTTGAAACTAATGAAATGGCTCGATGGAGATAACACTTTCAAAAATTGAGTATTTTGGAGATATGACTAATACCAATCATAGAAAAACTTAGCTGAAAGGGAATGGTTATTTACAAAATAGAAACAGTTAATGATAAAAGGAAAAAAAAAAAAGAATATGGTAAGGGAAATATGAAACACTGAAATTTCTTGCACATTGTTGCCTTTTTTAAGGCTTAAATATTTTGAGCAAATTAGCCAATAAACTCAACTGCTCTGAAAACTTCCGAGGTTGTACCTTGTGGCACGCACCAAGGGGATACTTCTGCATGCCCATGTGGGGAATATCTTTCCCCTTTGCCATTTCTTTGGGCCCCAGCTGGAGAGGAGAGAGAGGTTTGCAGAGCAGGGCAGAGCAGGAGATGTCAGTGTGCAACACAGATGTTTCGCTCCACCACAGTGAGAAGGAGAAATCAGTGTCTTTGTAGAGTGTCTCTTGGGAAGCTGTAATTTTCTGGTTGTCCTGTTTTCCTCACACAGTTCTTGAAAAAAAAAAAAAACAAACAAAACAACAAAACTGGTTATTCCCATATGCCGTTTGTTGATATTTTATGTTGTAGGTCACAGAACAGGAGAGGGAAGGATCCCTGGAAGTTATCTGGTCCAATGCCCTGCTCAAAGGAAACAGCAGAAAGTACCTTGAGTTTCACTTTATGGTTTGATCTTTAGGAAAGCAGGAAATTTCTCTAAAATGTCAAAAGTCCCAAACATGCTTTAAAATGAGGACTATTTATCTGTCATAAGTAGCACTAAGAAACCAAAAGTTCCATTAAGAATGTGTATGATGTATCTACATAAGGCTTCCTTGAAACTTCCCTCTACCTGTGAAATTAAACATAAGCTGTCTTTTTTAATACGTCAGATGCCTGACTCCTATTTAATAACCATCGGAACAGTATTGTACACTGGAAATTGAACATAATTAGGAAACATTGGATAATTAATAACTTTTATTTCTAAATAATATTAAAAAATAATAACTTTTATTTCTAAACTAGTAATGTGTCATTTTAAATCTCACTCCTACTATCTTTCAATCTTATTTTAATTTTAATCTCTTAAACATACCAGTTTTTCTCTCTGTATTTTACAATCTTCTATCTGACACAGTAATGAAAATTGTCAATTTGTAAGCAAGTTCAAATTACCAGTTGTTTTGAGCTATTGTGGTACACAGATATTTGCTGAAGGTTGTGTCCATGAATGAGATTCTTTCTGTCATGGTTCCACCCCAGTAGCAGCCAAACCCCACAGAAACACTGGCTCACTTCCCCACCAGTGGGATCAGGGAGAGAATTGGAAGGGTAAAAGCTGGAAATCTCATGGGTTGAGATGAGCAATGTTTATTAGGGAAAGAAGTCTGACACACAAGCAAAGCAAAACAAGGAATTAATTCAGTGCTTCCCATGTGCAGGCAGGTGTTCAGCCATCCCCAGGAGAGCAGGGCCCCATCACACATTGTGGTGACTGGGGAAGACAAACCCCATCACTCCAAACCTCCCCCCTCTCCTCCATCTTCTCCTACACTTTATATATTGAGCATGATGCCCCATGGTCTGGAATGTCCCTTTGGTCAGTTGGGGTCACCTGTCCTGGCTCTGTCTCCTCCCACCCCCCCGGGCACCCCCAACCTCCTGGCCACTGTGGCTGTATGAAAAGCAGAAAAGGCTTTGGCTCAGTGTGAGCCCTGCTCAGCAACAACAAAAACATCTCTGTGTTATCAACCCATGTTCAGCACAAATCCAAAACACAGCTCCACACCAGCCACTGTGAAGAAAATTAACTTTATCTCAGCCAAAACCAGCACACTTTCCTAACTATTGTTTCAGGAGAGCAGTTAGGTGGAGTTTCCACAGAAATCAGACATAACTATTATTTCTACTTTCTAGATTTATTTTTTGGGGGGGGGCTCCTGCTGTTTCTGTTTCAGTTTTGTGATATACACTGGCATTAACATGTCTTCTGCTCTGCTAATGAGAGGAAGTATTTGCCCAGATGTTTTCTGCAGCTGCAGCTTTGCTGGCTGAGAAGGGGACTGTTCCCTCAGATGCTTCTCATTGTTCCTACAATAAACTCCTCAAACCTGCCATTTGTTCCTGCTGCTCCTCCTAATCCTTTTTAGCAAACACCAACCATATTTACTTAAGCAGCTTAAATAGCTCCTTACAAACCTGGTTCATTTCAAAAGACCTGGGCCAGTTAAACAGGTCAGAGAATTACTCTAGCTCCTCTGCCTGTTCTGCTGGGGAGTAGGGCTAAGCAGAGAGAGGATGGTGAAGGCTTCAGCCAAGACAGTGAAAGAAATATTTGGGCAAGGAGAATAGACTGGTAGCTACAAACATTTGAGAGTACCACAAAATGTCCTTTGCAGGTTTGGTGGGAGAACTCACTGTCAGCTCTGGACAACTATAAATGTGCTTTTAGTCTTGTCCCTATTTATCATGAGAAAAGGAGAAATTTTATATCAAAGGTTTGCTTTCAAAATTATACACTTTGGATTAATTCCATTCTTTTTTGGCTTAGTTTTTCACTTATTACTTCAGGTTCCTCTTGGGTTTTGTATCTTTATCCATTTACAGTATTTAATGGGAGAGATGTTCTATGATGTGTTACAATATTTATCTTCCTTTGTGCAGACAGCGGTAATTCATGACTGGCACAGCCAGAAGTGACTTATTAAAGCTTTCTTCACTGGAGAAGAAAAAGGTCATAAAGTAGCTCAGTAGGTCTTGTGCTTTATGATTATAGCTATATTGTATCATACATTCTGCTCCCCCACTCCCGCCCTTGCAGTTTACCGAGGATATCTTTAGTTTGCCTGGACCTTTTGAACAAATATCTGGTGCCATAAACCTGGTGTAGCCAGATTACCACCCTGTTTGGTTTCAAAAGTCACATTATAATATTCTCAAAAATATGTGACTAGACAGGGATCTTCGGAGTGTCTGGTGCCTTCTTTATTCCAAAACCCACAAGTGCAATATTGCAATAGTGCATCCATATTGCTGATTTTTCTGCTCTCCCTGAGCACTGTGGCAAAATGAAAAATTGCTGGCCAGAACAATAAGCTGTGAGACACCTGCAGACATGCACTTTGGACACACACCTGAAGAGTGCCGGTGGGACACAGCTGAGTTACTGCCTGTGTATGTATCATCCATGAGTATGATTATTGTCCATGAGCCTCGTGCTCATGGAATCCTGTCCCAGATGCATTGGACACTCTAACTCCCATACACATGTTGTCAGGAATAATTAACTGGGGATGCCAGGGAACCTCCTTCGCGGTCAAGATTTGGGAACAGGTGACACCAAAAGGCTCCCAGAGCTGTCCCCAGCTTGCAGTGCAAGAACAGTTCCCCAGCCCTTTGGCTGTGACGGACCCCGTGGCCACTGCCAGGCTCAGTGTGTGTCCCAGGCCACCACCAGGATACAGTAGCTCACACACAATTTTCCCCAAAGCGTTTCTGGGAAAAAGGCTGCAGAGCTGTACTTCAGCCAAGGTTCACACCATTTGTACATTATCAGATCAGGAAATGTCATTCAGGAATGCTGAAAGAGTAGATTGTTTTGAACTGTTAATTCAGTGACAGAAGATCTTTTGTCAGCTGGAGAATTCTTTAGGATATTTATATGAAAATACTATACTGTATTAGATTCCTGTCTTAAAAAACCTGTTTCATTGCCTTCATTAGGTAAAGGGATGGCTTGAACAAAGGATTCATAACAACCTGCCCTTCAAGCACCTTTTCTAGTAGATTATTCTCTACAAAGTCATCTCTCAGGTCTTGCAGTGTTAGCAAGCACATTAAATAATATCACAGTTACTCATCATGATTCAGTAAAAGATATTAAAGGACAAAGACAAGCCATTCACACATGGGTGTGATAATGAGAAAGCAGGCAAATCGTATTTTTTGTTTGTACTCTCAAAGCATCTTGGGAGTAAACAAACGCTGATCAAATAGGTCTTGTCAGAAGAGTTTATATTGTAAGAAAAGGGCTTTCTTAATCTGAGAAGTCAAAGCTAGCACTGTTATAATTGCCAGTCCTTTGGAATCAGCAGGACAGATTGGGAATGAAATTGAATACACCCCTACAAAGTCCTTTCCAAATCATTGCAGAGATTCATTTGTGAGTAAGGGAGGTCCAATTAGGCACATTGCACTCCTTCATTTTGGTTTGTACGTAGCTGTGAAGTCTGGCAGGACTCAGCAGTAGAACTGAGTCATGCACAGATGGAACCAGATGAGTACACTTTTTTAAAAGTGCTCATTCTAAAATGCACTTCCAGACTCCTATATTTTTTCCTGTCTTCTCTGGTTCTCTCTTTGATAATCTGTACCTCTGAGCCATTTGAATGATGACTTTAAGAGATGCTCAGAAAACTTCCTGCCTTGAACCTGGTACGTGCCCATTTCTCTTTCACTTGTTTTAGAAATCTGACATCCTCTTGAAATTGGATGAATTCTTTGTCAATATCTATTAAAACACCCATTTATACTGTCTTTTGTCTTACAGTAATTACCACATGGATGGCTTCTGTGCACATTTGGGACTCTTACTGATCACACTGCTACCATGGATTTCACTGCCTTTGTTGCAAGATGCGTCACCTTTAGAGGCTGATCCCATTGGAATGCATGGAAAAACTCTCACTGATTTCATGGGCTTTGGAGAAGTCCCTAAATCAGTTGGTGGTTTAGTTTTTTACAACAAACTGACTCACATTTTTCTTTTACAGAAGATTATACTTGCTGCATTGTGCAGCAGTCATTTAGACATATTACATGCAAAGACAATTTCTTTGGAAGGTTTGCAATCTTCAGTTCTATTTCTCCCTCCTAGATATTTTTGGTTTGGGTTGCCAAACAGCAAAATCAAAGCTTTGTGATCTATAACTACATGGAGATGAGCTTCAGAAATGTAAACATAAAAGTGACTGCTACATCCACTGACTACTTCAAGTGCCTTATCTGCTCACAAGTATTTCTACTCCATCTCAATTAATTTGTGACTGTCATATGCAATATTTTTACTGTGCATTGCCTGTCTTAACTCCTAGGACTGTTCCTACTCTTAGAGGGTTGGAATTCACTACAATTACTCCTTCCACTCTTCAGTTTCATATCCAACATTTTGCACAACTGGCCCAAAAACCTCCCACCTTTCTCTAAAAGTTACTTAAACCACCAGCGTTTGAAGTTCCAGTGTCAGATTATAAATTTAATGCATAGCAGCAAAGCAATGGCACAGGAAAAGAGTTATGCTGAATTGCCACCTGAGATTGGAATCATACTCATCCTGGTGGGAAAAGCTCTGCCAAAGAGCCAGAAGCACCTCTGCCAGACAAGGAGCAGAGAGGTCACACACGAGCTGATACTAGAGACATGGTCTCCTGGGGTAGCACACAATTTACTTTCAGTCCCTCAATCAGTTGACAGTTTTCCCAAGAACTCATCATTTGCATTTGCAAAATGTCAATCACAGAGACAAACTGAAATGTTTGACTGGGACTACTTAAAATACTATGGGGGTGATGGCAGAGAGGAGTGTAAAAATTTAGATTTAAAATTTGGAACAAAATTTACCTCCATTTCAATGAGCAAGACTCAGGAAACTCTTCCATGTAATGTCATTTTAATGCTTTTCAGAAGGCAGGAATCACACTCTATTTCAAGTCAGAATAAAGCTTATGGATTTATTTCTCTTTGCTAAGATGGGCCTTGGGACTTAAATTTCTCTTTGTGTAGAAGTGAAATGTAGCTGAACAAGATGTTGCTTTCAGAAATAAAGGAATCTTTAGAATTTTCCCCTTAGCTTCCTATTACTGACTGCTCCAGACAAGGGGCTTTAACTGAGATTCATTTTTCACTTTTCACATCAGCCCCACAATGGTGTTAGTGCACTTGGTGGGATCAAGAAGGAGTGGCCAGGGATGAGACCCTCCTCATAAATCCATTGCACTCTTGCAGATTGTCTAACCCATCTTTAGGGGGTCTTGCAGGAGATCTCATCCAGATGCTCAAAACACTTTTTCAATTGGTCCTCCTGTGCAAGGCCAGAGGAAATTATTCTCTTTCTGCTCTGCTAGAGGAAATTACTCTGTTGTCCTGTGGACTCCTTCAATCCCAAGGTATTTCCAGACCTCCAGTCCCACCTTTCAATTCACCCAGTAATCTTCAACCATGTGTAGATCTGCAGCCCCTTTGTGTGGACAGCATCTAATTGTATTGGGGCATATTTATCTCCTTTCAGTTTTTCTTTAGCTGTTCTCTTTATTAAGATTCTGACCCATATCTACAAAATTTTAGCTGAGACAAACATCTTGGGGTTCATGTAAGATTCGCAAACCTATGATCTAGAAAATTTAGAGGGTTTAGGGCACATAAGGAAGCTCTTTTTTCAGAAAACTGCTTTGTTTGGGGTAGATATGATTAAAAGGTCCACATCCAAAGGAACACCTCAGATGCCAAAGGTTTTGGGTGATATCCCACTGAAATTCTCAAATACAGCTAGACTTACACAAACTCAAAACCTAAACTTCCTCCAAGGAACCAGCAACTCAAAATTTCATTTCCTGAAAACTGCCTAAATTTTGGGCATGGCCTATATTGTGACAATAACATTGTTTGCAAAAACATAACATTTAGTCATGTACTACTTGGTTACCTGAGATCTATCATTGCATGGCCAGGTGCCTTTTCATATGCAATGGTGAATGTTACTCAGAATACATGTTTAAGGAAACAAAAAACCGAGAAAATGACTACAAAAAAATCTTAGCTATCCTGTGAGTTATAGGAAGCACAATTAAGTGCCACAAGAAGAAAACAAGTCCCAACATGAAGGAACATGAAACTATTGAAAATCTTACCTTCTGCAGGCAGAAAAGCTTCAGAAAATATGAACTGAAGTACTATGGCCTCAAGGTAACAGCGAGAACACAAGGCTTCTCAGATTTGCAAATTATTTTGCTGCCTCTGATGAAGTTCTCAGAATATAATTATTCAAAACCTGAATGTGAAAAGGACATGTAAACTCAATATGAATATTCAAAAGATTCAACTGATGTTTAGTACGAATATAGAAGGGAGAGAAGCAGCATGAGAAGTTGTTAAATCAAGCTACATGTCTGCCTGTCAGAAAAATGTGTGTAATCCCAAACAAAGAGCCATCCGGTCAGATCCTCAGCTGATGGAAACTGGCTTGACTTTCCCTAACTTAGCAGAAATCAGCTGAATACCTCATCCTTTCCTACCAGTTTTCTCTTGAAAAATATATGTTCATACCTATTTTAATAGCCTGTACCGTGTAAAAAAATAAAAACCCCTGCAACATTCCCCCTGCTCCTTCAGAAAATTACATCCTGACAGAGATGCTCAAGATCATTGAGAGCTTTCCAAGAACTATGAACTGTATCACTTTGAATATAATTTTAAAAAAAGGGTGAGAGGGATGTGGAGTGGGGATAAATTTCTACCTTGCTTTGAAGTCCAGCATAAGGAGTGTGTATGTCCAAAACCAAGGGAGTTTTTCAGACATTATTAGTTGTTTCTCTGCACTGTGTGTGGACCAAATATTTTATCACAGGTAAATACCACAAAGTCAAAAGTATGTGTCTCTTAAAGAATTTTTTTTCAAGTCACTTTTTAAAATTCAGATTATCTGTTTTAAGAAAACATTATTCTCTTTATTTGAAGGCTTTAATGAAAAATTAGTTTCACAAGAGATTTTCAAATGAAATTGCACCATTTTTTTCAATTTTGTGATGTTTTTACTAAGCAGACATTGATCTTTCTGAGGTGTTTTCCTCTTTACATCATTGAATGAAAGTTGGACATTCAGAGAACATAGATCAGCTCCTGTAAAAGAGACCTTTGATATCCTCTACAGAGATCCTTTTTCTTTTTTTTCTCTATTTAGGAACATGCTAATGGGTAATAAATTGACTTTGCAGTAATAAAATTGGAAACTGTGAAAAAGGAAAGATAATTCTATTATATACCATGAAATGTACAAGCCAATAAAACTGCATATTTCCCAAGAACCTGGGAACTGAGACAATACAGAAATGAATAGAAATTTTTAAAATAATTGTTAATCAAAGCCAGTTCATGGAGTAGACACCCAGTTAGATTAATATCAGTGTGAATGATTAGTTTAATTTTTCCTGTTTTTACTAGTGAATCAATATTGAGGTCAAGCAGTATTGCTTCAGAAGGATTTAAATTTACCTTCCTTTAAATAGAAATAGGAAATAAGATACTGTTTTCAAAGCATAAGAAGATACAGTGATAGAAATACGTCCTCCCTCCCAGGATGTATAAAACAGGTATCATTAGAGCAAATATGGTAGGTAAGCACATAATGTACTTACTGGGGTTAATTAGAAAATCGCACATGAAACACTTTCCAGTCAGAAGACATTTCTGTTGAAATAGAAAGAAGTTGCAGTGCAAGCAGTTTGCAAAGATGTCATTTGAAAATGTTGTGGTTGGGGCTTACTCGAGCGTGTCATTTCAGTAGGTTTGGAATCCAAAATCCCAGCACATCTTGTGGGGCTACAGTTGCTTCTGCATCTGATACCCTGGCTGCCTGCTAGCAAGGAAATGGGTGTCTCCTGCCTGCACTGGTGCCTTCCTCAATTTTCACATGCTCTTGGGAAGTTTACAGAGCTGGAGCTGCTGTATAGAGCACTGTTCCCAGTTTGGGAGGTGGCAAACCAGGTCAGGAGTGCCACAAGCCAAGCCACAAATGCTCTTGCACACATCCCAGTCCTTCGAAGTCCTCGGCCCTCTGAAGGAAATACTCTCTTTCATATCTCTGTTCCTTTTCAACATGTTACATTTCTTTTAGACACAAATGCCAGCCTCAGGTAGAAGCTCTGGTTTGGGCTGCCCCTGGTGACCAACTTAGGATAAACAAAGGAGAAAAACAATCAAAGAGTGCTGCAGGGAAGGAGGAGAGTCACAGCCAGGAGCTGCAGCCCAGGGCAGCAGAGAGGGAGGGACTCCTGTGGTGAGAGGGGAGACAGCAGGAAACCTCAGCAGGGATGGAAAAAGCCCTGCTGAGAGGGGACTGATCAGAATATTCCTCGACTCATAAATCCCACAAGTCAACTGAAATCCAGACTGCAAAGGAAGATGCAGACTGCAAGGGAGATTTAAATATTAAGTCCTCCTTCCTGATGTAGTGATTTTGACCTTTCTCTGAAAAATCAGTGTTCTCATTTCTATTAAAATACAATATAACTTTGTAGAGTTTTTATTGGTTTTTTTTTACATGGGACTTTTTTTTTTCCTAGCAATACAACTCACAGGGTTATGTCAACTCTGTACATGGAAAAATAAATTGTAGAGGTCTGCCTCTAATATCTGGCCAATTCAGAGTATCGCCATTTGATTTCTGTTAGTTTTAAAGCTAATCTTTACTAAAAATGGAGCAAAAATCTTTTAAATCAAAATATTCTATGATTTTCACTTGTGTGTGAAGTTTAGGACTTCAATTTTTTTTCATTTGAATATATTTCAAGATACAATTTTTTTACAAGATAGAAACTTTTTCCTTATTTTCTTAAGAAAAACAGGTTTAAAGTGGGGTTTCTGTTTGTTGTCCTTAATTTCTTAATGTGGTGGCAAATTTTATGTAATATGGCAGCAGCATATGATACCCATGAAGTGTAATAGGACTTCATTACTGAATTTCATGCTGGAGGAAAAAGCTGGAGTAGAACTCTTGTTGTAGTGGATACAACAGGGCTCAGGAAAATAGAAATTTGAATCTAGATGGGAAAAAAAATTTCAACCAGCATTTTTGATCCATAACAAGAGAGATAAACATGGCAAGCCCTGTATTTAGGAAGCCTGGGAATCCAGATTTTATTCACTCCATTGCTCATGGACTAGAAATTGTTTTGTTTTGTCAAGAGCTGGAAGGAAGGTCCAAATTATTGTTAAAGTTGAATGCAACTTAGTAATACCTTCACAACATGTACACACAGGAACTTGGCAGAGTATTATATACTTCAGGGTGTCTAACTGAATAAAAGCTTGTCTAAACTAGCACACCTTCTTCCATGCTGATTTGCAAGTATAGGCAAGTCTAATTGTGAAGAAAAAGGCAAAAGACGGACATGAGTAAATAGGATATGACATTGCCTGCACGATATATATACAACTATAAATAATAATAGCAGTCAAAGGCCAAAATTGTAGGGCTGGAGTTATGTCAGATGACCTAAGTTTACACTGCTGAAGAGCACCAGCTCTTCCTTGTGAAGCCTCATGTGTGGTGTGGGCTCACTGTAAAGCACCATTTGTCCTCCTGCTGCCCACGGCAGCAGCCCGGCTGTGTCCCGGGGAGCAGGAGTTGGCGGCGGTTTTTGCTGACTGTGGAACTGCACCATTTTCACCACTTTCTTCAAAAGCCAGTCATTGTCCTTACAGGAATCTGCCTGTTTGCTTCTCAGAATGGCAGTGTACCATCTCTAGCCTGGGCCTGTGATAGGATAGTACTGTTGGATCCCCAGTAGGATTAAAGTTTTTTAGACAGAACTGTTAAAGTTTCCAGTGAGCTTTGTAACATAAACAGTCATGAATTCCACACTGCCACAGGATTTTATCCATCTTGACAGCGTATCTAAATGTGTTTATAGGGACTCTCAACTTATGAGTACATTTCTCAAAGCACTTTCAGAATAATTTGTAAAGAATCTTCTTTATGAATGCTTGTTTAAAGAAAAGGAATAGCAGGTAAAGCATATGTATAAAAAAATCCCTTCATGTTTGCTTTTGATTTACTTCACAGTGGAAAAATCTCTAGAGCTCCCCTTTCCTCTGCAGCTTTTAAGCAGTGAAATAGATGATGTTTTTGCTAATTAAGGCAATGATCACTCTATCCATTTTCCAGTAAAGGCTAGACCACAGTCAGGCTATTATTTCTTTGAAGCAATGCAAGGTTCTTGGAAATTGTGTTCTAAGTTGCTAACAGGGAAGTATGCATACTCCACAAGCAGATTATTGTTAACATGAGCGCATAAATAAGACTTTATTAGCCACTTAATACTAATAACATTTGTTGTTCAGTTTATTGAACACTCAGTAGCTCTACAAAAAAGGCCAAAGCCAAAGTGTTTATAGGTATGCTTCAATTACATTTGTGGGAGAAAAGGCTTTTATATCCTGTCTGATTTTTTAAGTTAAATACCCCTGTGAATAAGAAAAAAAAAATTACCTGAAATCAATTTCAGTTAAAGTACACTATTTTTCATGTTTAAGAATCTTTGTTTCCAAAGCATGAACATACCTACCCACGTAAAGTAGAATGGTTTCCAGACAGAGCTTATTTTGTAATGCCCCTAGAAGCGGGATGTAAGGCATGTAGCAGGGAAGGTGTTATTTTTTTCCTGTTAGGGCTTAGCTGGACTGGATTCTAAAAAGAAAAAGACTTGTTTGTCTCCTCTGCAGCTTTTGAGTGGTACAGTTAGGGTATAGGAACAGCAGTTGCATTGCTTTCATATTTTGACTTTGGAAATAAAGTAACTCTAGAAGATAGGAATGAGAAGTAACTTGCATTTCTCTGACTTTTGAGATTTTGCTTTACAGTCCCGAATTTTTCATTCCATTCCATTCCAGTGGAAAAAAAAAAATTAATTCCACCCTAAAGCAATGGATCAAAATTAAACTGAAAAAGTATGTGTTACTAATGAAGTAATAACCTTTGGGCTTTATCTACTTTGTTTATATTTTCTGTTTATCCAAGGAATACAAGCTTCTTGAAAAAATGAGAGCAAAACTTTTCATTTATTGCTCTAAAATTTAAAATAAAACGTTAATATTAGACAATCTGTAATAAAGAACATCAAGAGCTGACCTGTATAATTAATCTCCAGGTCATTTAGCCTTTGGCATAAAATTTCCCATTTTTGGTCTTTGGCCAAAGGTGACTTTCTGTTTTAAAAAAAGACACAACTTTTTTAGCCATTTGTTGCTGTAATATAAAAATGGTCTTGAGATTTTTTTCAGGTGTTACAATTTTATTTAAAAAGTGGTTTTCTTGGACATCAACAAACCAAGATAAATTTTTCATGGACTCCCACCATTAGTAGACATTGGCAGCTGAGACTGCAAAAGTTTACAGCAGTGTCTCTCATTGTTTATCCATGAAACCCCTTCAGCTTCTGAATAATGATCTCTGCCAAGATGGACAGCTGCATCCAAAAATGCAAAGGGTGGGATTCACAGAGTGCCAGGTACCCGACTGCACCAAGAATGGCTCTGTTAGCAGTTAAGTCCTTTGGGAATGACAGGTCCAGACTGTGCTGGCATAGTCATTACTTTGAAGATCCTCTCATGCCTTGGTGACTTATCCCACAGTTTGATACATCTGTTAAATAAAAAACAATAGGCAACCTGAAAAAAAAATCAAGATTTGGAGAATGCAATAAAACCAGATCATGATCCATGAGAACTGTTCCAGCTCCCCACCTCGAGGTCATCACTAAACTTGGTCTGGCAATAACAAGACCACTCTTTTTTTACCCTCACCTATTGTTTACTGACTCCTTGAATCAGAAACTTGCTGAGATGCCATTGAAGCCCTTGGATAAGAAACTAGAGGAGGATGAAAACTTGCCCAGGCGGACAGAACTGGGGCTGGGCTAAGGTGACCTGCAGAACAGTGGTGCTGGGAGGAAGGAGGTGCACAAGCAAAATGCTGCCACTCTCTGAGAACATCATCCTGCCACTGGGGAAGAGGCCAAGCTGTCATGCCCACAGACAGCCCAACAACACTGTGACCTGGATTGCTCCTATGTACCACAGCCTGGATCTGCCAAAAATATTAACAAAGTGATATCCTAAATTATGTCAGCATAATGGGATGTGGGTCTTCCAAACGGAATATAGGAAATCCCCTATTGTGTGGGATGTCTGGTAGTACTAATAATAGCAGGGAAATGCTGTGCTTATAAAAGTCAACTCTCAGTAAGAGAACTATTTAAAGGGGTGAAGTAATTGCAGCTGGCACAGAAGCCATGTGGTACATGCAGACTAGATTTTATAGCGATTTCCAAATGTGTTTTTTCTTCAGCACGTGTTTCCCACAGCTTCAGTGAAGGATGCTCCAAGAGAACTATACTAAAACAATAGAAAAACTTTCAGAGGCACACACAGCATCATTGACAGTTTCATCTCCTTACATTGTAATTATCCCAAGCTTCTTTTTGACCTTGCTTCCCTGAAGAGGAAAATAAATATGTTTGTCTGCTTGGATATGAGTCTGTGTACAAATGGTTTTTAAAAATTCAGATAGACCATTCCCTTGCACACAGATTTCTCCCTGTGGAGAGGATGAGCACATGACAAATACTAGTTCCATTGCTTATTGCTCTTCTGGAAAGCACCCAGAGTTTCCTACAATTAGTATAAGAAAAGCAATATAAAACAGAAAGGAGGCCTCTGCCACTAAGGGGACAGAATCTTCCATCTTTATGTTTAAATCCAAAGTGCAATCCATTTTGTAACATTTATATAAGATCAGGACTCTATGAATGAGATGCAGATTCCACGGGGTGGTGTGTGGTATCCATATCTAGGCCAGGGGGCACAGAGGGGCAAACTCAGCAGTTCACTGCTGCTGCACGGGGTGATGCCACTGCCTGCCCCTCAGTCAGCCACTGCCCTCCCTCTCTGCTGCAGGATCTCTCCCTGAGCTGCACCCCAGTGCTGGTGTCTGTCTGACCCAGCAGGCAACGGGTTCCCACTGCTGCACTAACAGACAGCTGGAGATGAAAAAAAATGGAAATTGTTGTTTGCAGGGTTAGCAAGCTGAATTATCTTGGCAGATGATCAGGAAACCTGCAGAGCTGGTACAGGACTGGAAAGAAACCTGGGAGAAAGTAAATGGGAAATATGGAAGAGGAGCAGAAGTATTCCTGCTTTTGAAAGCCTGGAGCTGACATCGACCCTCTCACTCCATCCCTCCATGGTGGACAAACGCTGCCCAGGTCAGTGTAGCTGCAGAACCCTGCAGAGCCAGATCCTGCAGCTGCCTGTCTCCTCAGGAATGAGGCAGGGACATGGCTGGTCCCCACACAAGGCACACCAAATCCTCCTGCATGGGATTCCCACAGTAAGGGTGAGTTAAATTGTGTCTGTGGACATGCAGCTGAAGCCTTTCTTTGCTCATGGGCCCCATAGCATGGTGCACTCCTGAGAGAGATGCACTCCTCATCTGGTCTTTCTATAAGGTCAGTACCTGTGTCGAGCATCCAACCTAATCAGACAAAGGAGATTTCCTACAAATGTCACCATGGATCCTCTCATAAGTCTTCCACCCTTATAAAATGGAGTATTAGGCATATCTTCTGAAAATTTAATAACATGCTCATCCTCAATAGCTACAATTGTTTCCCACTTTTCATATTACAGAAAGAGGGAGCTGGAAATAGTCAAATCATGATGGCGACCCTGTTGAAAGGGAACATCACCCCTACCAGGTCTGTAACCTGTAAAAAAGAACTACTTCCTGTAGTGGTATTAAGAATTAACTTCTTTTTTCCTGGTCCATTGTTCTTTAGTGTTTTCCATAGGACAATCTTGGATGTGCTTTTCCTCCCACTACGTAAAATATCAAGATGGGATACATAAAAACAGTCCTCAAATTTCTTTAAGCCCTAAGTAAAAATGTAATAAATAAACACTTCAGACCACTGAAAAGTTGCACATGTCCTACAGCAAACAAAATGGGCCCTTGTCTTACTTTTATGGTCTACAAAACCTTACTCATGGATGGAATTCTGGGGTGGCATTCCAGTTAGCAGCCAGTCAGGAAGCTGAACTAAGAATTTATTTCAGCTGTGTCCCAGACTTAAATTTAAACAGAACAGTGAGTATATATGTGAGCTATCTGAATATGGGGACTTCTGAATAGTGAATTCAAGTCCAAATCTTGTACAACTCTGAAATATAAATTCAACTCCAAGATTTGAAAAGGTCAATTTTCTTATATAGTTCTGAAGAGGCCTGGAAGGGATGATAATTTTGCTTTCCTTAAATGGTATTATTTTAATTTCTGTCATGGGAAAACAAAAAGTTCTTTCCATGTTGTGGTGGAGGTTTTAAACAGATGACATGTCACACAGATCTAATTTAGATGGGGGAAGCCCAAGGGGTAGAAGAACTGAACAGTGCAAAATGAATCCCAAATAAATAATAGATTAGAAAATACAATGGAACTGCAAACGCAGTCTACTGATCTCAGCACAAAACTGCTGTTTGCAACACAAGGATACTTTCATCACTTTTATGTTTCTTAATATGTCTTTTTCCATTTCAGTGTTTTCAACAGTCCGTAATCCTCTGTACGTTAAATAACTATAAATTCTCCTGCTATTGAGCCATGTTTCTTACTCCTGTGGACAGTACCTACTGTACTAATGATCAAATAAACACTGTTGGTCATTGAGGTTTTGGATCATTTTTATAGTTCTTTAATTCTTATTCACACACCACAATGAATTAATAACATCCTGGCTACAAAACTTCTCAACTCAGCTGGTTTGTAAGACCCAGTTTATTCTTTCACAAAAATTCAAAATATTCCTTCAGGTCTTTCTGCATTTTTATCATGGCACGACATTCATTTTAAGCTATCAAGTTAACTTTAATTCTATTTTCATGACTTCATTTATTTTTTAGCTGACATTCCCATTTCTCAGGTTAAGACAGTCAACAAAAATTAAATTAAAAACTAAACACTTTTGATTGTGGTTTATTAAAAAATTGTCATGAAATACAACAGAATTCTCTCCCAACTTTGATAAAATCATAGATTTTTCAAGGCCTATTATCACTTGCATATAATAGAGCTCTATTCTGAATATTTTAACTTCATTCTTTCAACAAATCTCTTTTATCATCTTGTTAAAAGATGTTTATAAGGCTACCTTTTTTGCAGGAGGAGAACCATCCCATCAAGGTCCAAGGCTTTGAATGGTAATGGTAAAACACCAGTTATTTGTTACATATATATATACCCTTATCTTTATTAGTACTAAGTTAAATCACTGTGACATGTTATGCTTAGCAGAAAGCACAAATTCTTTATAAAGCTTTTAATATGGAAAGACAAACCACAATTTTTGGCATGACAGGTATTATAGATGTGAAGAGCGATCAGCACAATGGTAAGTACATATCAATGTCAAACAGACCCCAACTGACTATTTTATATTTTTCTTGAGATGTAGAGGACTCTATTGTTATTTAAACAAAGTAACATAAAAAGAATACAATTCTCACTAAAAAAACCCAAAAATATATCCTGGTTTAGTAATTGTGTAAATAAATATATAGATAAACAAAGAAGACTTTGTGTAGTGAAGGCTATACTAGGGTTTGGTTTCCATTTCTTCTTGCACTAATGGTTTAACTCATCTTTCTTCATCGTCCCTGGTTCCTGGTACCCCTGTTCTGGTAAACAGAGGAGAAAAATTTCCCTTACCCAAAAAACTTCCTTGTGTGCTTTGAACACAGTTGCCTGTAAGCTTAGGAATGGTTAAGTTATAAAGCAGGGACTGGAAGATCTTTGTTTACCCTTCCTTGCCATCCCTGCTGATCACTTAAGGGTCGGTCCCCAGGGGCAGAGATTTTCCATGGATCTGTTATTTCACTGTCTCCCTGACAGGCTTCTCAAAAGCCTGGCACGTGAGGGAAAGATGGAACTGCATTGTATTGTTTTTTATTTATTTCATTGGACAGAACAGGTATGGAGATGATAATAGCTTTAACCTTCCACAATCACATCAATCCTATGCATATGTAGAAGTAAGATATTCCAAAGTCATGAAAGGACGAACTAAAGTTGTACAGGCAAGGTTTAAGTACAGTCCTCAGTACCAACACATTGTGATACAATTCTTAATAATATGACCATGTACTATTTTTTGCTCCCATAGGCAGAATGGGATATTTATTAAAAATAAAAAGTTTGTTTTCTGGTATATATCAGAATCATTCTGTAACATCAAAAACTCTACCTATAGTTTCACCAGAAATAGAAACATATTTTTTCAGCGTGAGTGCCTCAGAAAAACAAACAAAACAAAAAAAAAAAAACCAGACAAACAAACAAAAAACCCCAAAACAAATAGCTTTCTGAATTAATTCAGCTGATAACAAACCAGAAGATTCCATCTCTCCATTTTCTAATTAATTAAAAAGCACAAGTATGAGTACATCCAAAATGAAAAATTCTTGTGGTGTGAAAGGTTTAATCAATTAATATATAGAACCCACAGCTGGGGCCATTAATTACCCTGTTAGTCTCTTCCCTTCCAAAGGGCTGACTCTTCAGCTGACATAAATCAGTTGTGATTTAGTATATCTTTTCCACGTTGAGGAAGTGAATTGAAGTGTCTTTGGTAGTCTACTGTCCCCATTTGCATTATGTTAGTACCTCTTGGTAAAAAGATAGGATTTCTAAAATATTTTTTTCTAATTTAAAGGATGGATATAATTCCCTTGTAATTTATGACAAATAGACAAAAAATTGAAGAGAAAGTAAAAAAGGTACTTCTAATTATATCTTCTATTTTTATCCTATTGTCAAGAACTTTTCATCTTCTTCCAGATGAGCAAAATGGGGCATCTGTTATTTCAGTTAATGTGGCAGGTCCTACATTCTTTGTTCTTCAGTTTTACCAAGTGATTGTGGTCTCTGTCTCTCTCTGAAGTGCTGTCTCCCTGCCCACATCAGCACATATTTATAATTGTGATCCTTCTGGTCCCCTGGTGTTCTGCTTCCTGTTTTTAATTATTGCCTCCCAGTTTTGCTTTTTATCTACTAACTACACAACCATATTGTGCAAGTCTTGTAAGGAGATTTGACTGTCCTGACAAGAGTGTCAGGTTAGGCATAACTGTAGGGGTAATACCTGGAAGATCAGGGTAACATGAAGGTGTCTATGATTGACCTCAGCTATGGATGGCACTGATGAAAACTACCCTTTACAGCAGTGGGTCAGACACTGATTGATCTTGGTTTAGAATAGACTAGCTGCCTTAGTATCTGCTTTTCTTCCTGGATTTTTTTGCATCCCCCATGTAAGTTACCTGCTGCTGCTGTGGCTCCACTCTCACTATGAGCCAGCAGATTTGACACCATTTGGAGAGGTCTAAATGAGCTCAGCCATTACAGAGGCTATAGCTCAGATGCACCTTGAAGTGCCCTCCAGGGGGAAATCCAGAACTCTGTACACAGAAGAGTCAGAAATCTGCAGGTGTCAGTGGTTGTTGGAGAAGAGCAATGTGCTTCCAGAGAGTGTGAGCTTCCAGAAGTATCCTGAAGCCAGGGTGAAGTCAGACTCCCTTCCTCCTGATCTCTTGGGTCTCTCAAATGACGCAGCCCCCCAAAAGAGATTATGTTCATTTAATTCCTTAAATTAGGGACTCAACTAAGGGCATTGCATCTTTTGGGAAAGTATTCTTGCCACTTTTGCAACTTAGGCAACACTTCTGTCAGTGCACTATTAAAAGAAATGCTATCTAAGCCCTGACATGACACTGATTCTCTGTATCTTAAAGACAGCCAGCTGCAACTATCAGATAAGCACTTGATCCAAGCAGGAAATGTATTCTGATATATATTCTTTCTTCACGACTTCAGGAAGGCTGGCTCCCTGTGTTAGCAGCTGTGAACCCATGGAAGAGCTTGACTTCCCTGTATGTGGTGTATAATAAATACCTGGCATCTAAGCCAGTCATTTTTTTGCTGATACAATCAGATTTTTACAGCACACAATCACTTTTCTTGCATCTAAATTACCTATAGTCCAATTCTAATAAATTCTTTATTTAGAAGGATTATATATGTGGAATGAACAACAGTTATATATAATTATATATGTGGAATGAACCAAGAGGAGTGACATGCAGAGGCGAAGACCTCCTACAACCAATACAATATAACCCGGTGGATGTCTCAGGTTCAGAATGTTTTCCTTGAAGAATTCATGTCTTTGTAAGCAAATGCATGTCCTGAATAAAGAAACCCTCATTGTAGCTTGTAGTCTTTGGTGATTCATGCATACCACATTTATGAACATCAGACAGGAACTTACAAATATTGGCAAAGCATGAATCTCATGGACATGTTCAGTAGACACTGAAGGAATATAAACCACCCACTCATGGAAAGGCAAATATGACTGAAAGTATTGTCCCAGTATAAAACCATCTGCCAGGCCATATCCAGGTGTTTTAATGAAAACTTACAGAAATGTTAAGATTAGTGTTGAACAGATAGTGTATAAAATTTGTTGGACAATACTAGGTCTCAAAAAAGCAATTACACCCAACCCAGAGGAAAAATATTTCAGTAGCTAAACAAGATAAGAGTAAGCTAATAGTAAATATTTACTATTAGTAGATTAGATTATATTAATGCTTGCTAAATTCAACATTTGAATTTAATTTTGGCCGTGCTTTTTATTTTAAATGTGTATATGAACATATCTGTTTTTACAAAAGCCCCTTATGTTGATTCTTACAGTGCGACTTTTAAAATTTCTGAGATTTTCCACTCCAATGAGAGATTTTTTAGATTTTCCACTAAACTATTAAATATATAAGCAAAGCCCCGTATCATACCTGCTATGTGAAATACATGGAGTGAAATTCCTAGAATGATAAGTTCCAGGTGGTAGTTCTTATGATATAATAATATATTTCCTTACATATTTAATTCAGCATGAACTCGTCCAACATACATGTGGGTACTTATTTGTGGAACCCCTCCCAGGAGCACAGGGCTCCATGCTGTCATCTGCTTCTGTAGCAAGTGGAAATTATGGAGATAGGCAATTAACCCTCTCTCTATTACTGTTAAGGAGAAACCATAGAAACAAGGTTGCAAATGTAGGCAGTCCATTACATTTCTGGAGTTTGGAAAAATGATGCTGGGTCTGAAACAGCCTACTTCCAAGAATACCAGAGAAAATCAAAACAGAGCACTGACTTGACTTTCTGCTGTCATGTTTGAGTGCTGAACATGCTGTTTACAGGCACAAAACCAAGTTTCATGAGTTTAATTGTAACATCACAGTTAAATATATGTCTAAAAAAGTTTTTGAGAGCATTCATATGTTAAGCCTTTCCTCCAAGTCTCTTTGTTTGGGGACACCTGATACAATTTCTCTTGGTGTGTCCTGAAGTTCTATATTACTTTGTTTCCCTTGATTTATAAGACTCCATGCAAAACTTTAAATCTTTTCCAAGGTAAGCCTGATGGGTGGAATTTCTGAGAAATCCTGACTAATCTAAAAGCCCAAGTCCTGTTCACCTTCAATAAAACTTGAGTGCTTTTAAAACACTCAATTACTTCAAGGTGAAAACAATTGCCTAATGGGATTTACTAAAGTGTTGTGGTTAGACTGAGACTGTTCTTTGCTTATCTACTCTATTTATATTGTTTGCTTTATTACTTCCTGCTTAAAGCATATAATAAATTTTCTGCTATATAGTTTTGCTGGGTTATTTTTTGGTAGATTGTTTTTCCAGTGGTAAAGTGGGATTCACCAGAGTTTTCCCAAGTAACCACTTTCTGTGGGGTCCAATTCTTTGCATTGATTATGTGTGCAAAAGTTAACTTCTGTAATTTTGCTGCTTTTCCACCCTTGCCTCCTGACAGCAGGGAGACCCAGAGTCACAGAGGAAGTTAGTCACTGCCATGCTGACTGCCTAAGCAAGCACTGGAGAATGTGCCTTTGCACTGATGACGAGGCCCCTCCGTGACTAAGTGGGATATCTGTGAATCACTGTGGCAGGGCAAAACTCCACCTAAGGTGCAAGATCAGTGCCTGCTTTCTACTGCAGCTGCTAAACACTGGGAATAAATTTGCAGTCTCACTTTTACTTGTGTCAATCCAAAGTAGGCCCACTGACTACAGTCTGGATTTATGCTATTGTGGGCTCATTCTACTCCTGTTTGGAAGGTTTCCACTGATTTAATGAGAATTGGACCAGACCTGGAGTAATTTCTTTTGCAACAATCTGTTTACCTTATGTCACACTTCCTTTTCAAGTGCATAAACTTCATGACTGAACATTTACTGAAATGAAATTAAACATGAAATGAATAATTTATGCAGACTACCACAGTATGAAGTTAAGAGTTTCCTTATGCCAAAGTATTAATTTTAGGTTATTTCCAGGTTCAATTTCTAGCTATTTATAATAAGCATCTAAACCTTGAAACCAAGCTGAGCACCTCAATGTCAAAGTTCCCACTGAAAGTATTCAGGACCGCTATGATAACATTTTAGCTGAAAGATCAAAATTCATAAACATTTCAGATGATAAAATGCTAATTTAAAGTGACACTGAACATTTTCCTAACACATATGAGCATTGGTCTGGATAGGACTTTGCAGGTCTCTGAGTCCACTTCCCTGAAATGGGGAGAAGTAACTTCAGTCAACATCAACTTCATAAGCTTCCTCTTCTGCACAACACAGCACCAACATCATAGACCAAATTTTCACCATCAGCCTAGAGGAGACATTATCCTTGAGGTAAAAGACTAAATTTCCAGCTACAGAAGGTGATGAGGCAGGATTAGGAGCTTTCCAAGTATCTTCCAGGTGATGCTAATAAGTAAGTCATATCCCTGCTACCAAGGAGGCCAAAAGAGAAAAGAACAGTCTCTACCTATCTGACCTAAAGGAGATATTCTTTCCTTCCACTCAAAGTGGTGATTGCTTTCATCCCAAAATCTGAGGGGATCTAATGTCAATAAGAGCACCAGACATCAACCTACAGCCTATTTCCAGCTGTGGATAAACTCCAATACTTCAGAGGATAAAAAGAAGTAAAAAAACCCAGAAGCCAAATTATTCAGTCTGTGGGACCAAATTTGAAATAATGAAACCTTAGAGGACAAAATTAGACTTGGTACATCTGAGGAAGCTAATGGGAACTCATATCAGAATATTCCAGGGTGGATAAGGCACAATGCCATCCTTTTTCCTTATTATGGACCAACCTCTGTGTTCAGTGATTTGGGGCATTCTCTCCATTGTCTACCTTAGCCATTTACAAAAGAAAACACCATGCCCTAAAATACTTTCTCTTCACTATCGCAGTATCTCAGCAAGTTAAAAGATCTAAAGTATTTGTTCCTGAAATGCTCCTAGGAGTGCTATATACCTCAAAAAAGGAGCTGATAAGCAGAGAGGATGAAGAGAGAATTACTCTCTAGAAGTTTTGGGCATGTCTTTGGTGGTTTATTGAAAGGAAATTGGTGCTTTTGATGATTCAGAGCACTTGACTAAAGCAGCAGTTGTATAATGTGACATTCATGATTGCTGTTTGGAGGTGCTTGCTTCTCTCATTTACTCATAGTGACAAGGCTCTCAAGACACTTGTCTGGCCTTTGGGGACGGGTCACTTCCTTCTGTATTTCCTTCCCACAGCAGGCTAATCAAAATATCAGTCCCATTAAAAATACACAAATCAAAAATGTATGTATTCTAAATTTTACAGAATCTGTTTCATGATCCCATTGCAGGTGTGTTCTAACCCTACCAAATGGAAGGAATAAGAGGCAGGGAGCATGAATGCATCAAACCAGGATTCTTTTAGACAGGGAGGAGGTTTGTGAGACCACGCTGCAGAACTGAGGCACCAGCCTGGATCTGAGAGTCAAGGTGTGTCCTTTATGGTGGCACATCCACATCCTACATGCTGTAGTCATAACCATTGCTTACTTCTGGAGAGAGTTACTGTCTCTAGGCAAGCACCAAAATCCTACAAAATTAAAATTACAACAGGCCTGTTATATTACCTGCATATTTAACTGGGATTACATTTCTGTCCTCATTTTATTCCAGCAGTTCCAAGGAGAGTATTGCTTTGAGAAAGTATTATACTACCCAAGTAAGGGACGTGCAAATCCAATGCCAGCAGGTAGATAGATACAGACATCACTCTGGAATAGAACAAGAACTGGAGAGATCTTTTTATGCTACAGGATAAAATCCAGTGTTTAGAACTAAAACATATTGTTTTGTTTTGTTGTGTTATTTTGTTTTTTTTTTTTCCTCACTTGCACTAAGAGTGAAATCAGCAGCTTTGCTTTCGATTGATTCAAATTTGGAAAACTGATCTTGTTTGCTTTTACTAGACATAGCACAAACTACCTAAGCATCAGAGAATCCCTGCTATAATAAGATGATGCTGCTGATGAGAAGGTCTAATTCAAGAATTCATAGCAAAAATGAAATAATTTATTTTGCATTTGTTCTAAAGACTGTTGATATAGTAATAGTATGTGTTGGCTTAAGTAAAAAAAACAGTGTTAAAGTTTGAGATAGCATATGCTTTCCAAACAAAAAGGAGATATTATTATTCAAGGCCATCCTTACCTGGCCTTAATAACATCTTATGGCAAAATTAATTTACTTTCAAAATTCCAGTTGCCATAACAACTTGGTGCAGCAGTTCACATGATTTAACACGATTCCAAAAGAACTATTTCATGGAGAAAAACACAACATGAATGGAGACGGATAGTTTTTTCACAATTACTGTATTTAAACATTAATATCTGGTTGATAAATCTTTTCCTGTAAAAGCAAAAATACTCTTATATTCAGAGCTGCTCTACTCCCTGTACTATGTAATCCTTGGAGCCTTCATGCTTGGCAGCAATAGTCACTCAGTTTGAGATAGCTGCAGAGTGTGCATCAGCTCAATGAGCAGTTGTCTTTGACTTTGGACCCATCACCCTTTCCCTGAAAGGATGAATATCTACAGGGGTTTGTTTCTTAGCACCACAAATACTGTTGTGTTGAGAACTGCTGCCAAGGAAGACTCACACAGTCACATAATGCAAAACCCCCATCCTGTTTTAATGGTCATAACCATCATCCACTTATCTCCTATTTATTATTGATATATTTGCAGATAGGCAGATGAGCACCTAGATCAGGCCAGGGCAGCAGGCTGGGATGGGTGCACAGGGGAAGGCAGATGTGGCCTCCCCTCCTGCCCTGCCCAGCCTGGAGACGTGTGATGGCAGCACCATCCCTCTGCTTGCCTGAGTGCAGGGAGCAGGCTCTGACCTTCCTCTTTGCCCACAAGGATTTCTCCTGTGGTCTCCAGTCTGTACTGGACCTCTCCAGTTTAATCCAAGGGCTTGAATTCTCTTGGAGCAGAAACATGCTCTTTTATTATCTGCAACAGAAGAAAAGTTATTTAAGCACCTCAAAAATTAATAATAAAGGTAAAAATAGCCACTAGTACTCCACACATATGAAAACCCCAGTCACAACAAAGAACCCATCACGCACTGGTAATAAGCACAGAAGTATCAGGACAGATGAACCATCTCATACAGAATTTTGTATCTCTGGTGATGATTTTAGGAAAATCTCCCAGTCTGAGCCTTTTTCTTAACAGAAGCATGAGCCCTCTCATTAAGCTGCCTACCAACGGAGTCACTCACTGGTCTCCTGCTGTCACTTAGATACCTGTCCTCTCTAGGTTAGACCAAGAGATTGTTCAAGTTATGTCTGTTTTATATCCCAGAGGTCATTAACAGTCAGAATTATTCTGACCTTTCGCCACCACATCAAGGAGCTGGATCAGAGGTGAACAGAAAGCTGTAACATTTTGGCATCTGTCTAATTTCCAGAGGAGAAAGACAATCTCATCTCAAATCTCATTCTTGCTCATTACTGCTTCATAATAAATAAAGCTGACAGAAAAAGTGGGAGGAAAAAATTGATAATGACAAATTAGTTTCTTTTTTATATTTGTGAATTATCTCTGAACATGCTACAATTAGTTTTAAACTATTTATTCTTTAAAAATAATTTGCCAATAATTCACTGGCTACTGAAGGCTCAGAATCAGTGATGGTTATTTCTTATTCAGAATCTGAAGTGTGTGGTTGGCATTGGTTGAATTGATAATTTATGTGATACTGTTTTAACATGAATAAATGAAAAAGGTTTGGGATGCAAATATTTGTATTTATTAGAGACAAATTCGCTGATTGTTCATATTCTCTATAATTAATTTAAAAGGCAAAATTCTTGCAAATCTGACTCCTATGAAATATGAATGGGAATATGCTGGTATTTTATACAAAGCAATTTTAGTGTGCGTTAATTCAATATTCTGCTGAATTGTCTTAGGCAAATAATTTCAGCAATGATCTAGGTATAAGCATATTCACCATCAAAAAGGGTATAACTTCAGAACAGTTTCTTAAATAATAACGTAAAGAAAATCGTTATAGCAATAATAAACATCTCAAATAAAGGAAGAAATTCACATCAGGCTTATCATTTTTTCTGTTCTATTATGGCTGTAAAAATTCTTTATAGTTATTATATTCTTTTTCTTACCACACTATTCTAACTAAAAGTTAATTTAATCAGTCAAATAATATTATCCAAATGTTATTCATCCTGTTTTGATTTATGTTGCTTTTTAATTTCAAATAGCTTTCTTAGTAATCCGGTTTTCTGAGAATTTATCGTGTTTTTATCTCTGGCCTGTAACCTATCCAAATAATTACTCTAATTTTGTTCTTATTGGCACATATCCCATTCTGACTTTGCATTTTTTCTTTTGTGTAGTCCTATTCTAACTTTTATTAATCTTCTGCTGGTCTCATGTTCTTTTCTGCTGTAACAGCTGGGAATTAAAGTAATTCTTGATGCTTTGAAATTTGTCACTGATAATGTGGCAACAAGGACAAAGATTTTTCAGCTGTCTTTATTGTTAGGTTTTGCGTTTTCATTAGGTCTTGCATTTTTGTTTTTTTTTTTCCCCAGTAAAGATGTTTTCATTTTGCATCTTTATTTACTGGTTAGTACAATGTGTGTACTATAAATGCCTCATATTTCATGAATATGTAACAGAAGTCATCACAATAAGCATTAGTAAACAAGATGAGGATTAAGCACTCAGTTAATGTATGTTTGCTTTAGACCATATTCTGATATTTTTACCCTTGTTGAGTAAATAGTCAATGAAGATTCATGTGACCTCTTAATAATGTGGGAGGCAGCATCCAGGTGTGAAGAACCTGTTTCAAGGTGTAGCCCCCAGATGGAAGGTTTAAATAACCACTGATGGCAAACTGAGGGGTTTGGAGGCCAGGAAGGGAATGTAGATGTTGCAGGTGGTCTTGAATAAGCAAAGGTGGATGGAGTAGTGTCTTTTGTCTTTTGAATTTGTTCTTGCTCAGTGCTGATGTGAATGGGGGAACATTTTTTTATTATTTTATTTTAATTACTTGACATTTTTGGTTTACTTTGTGAAAATTTAGCTAATTTTAAGGCTTGTTAGTTAAAATAATGTTGCCAATCTGCAGCTGGAGATCAGGCCAAAATCCCATTATGGGACGTAACAAAGATTTGTGTTTGTGGGGATTTTTTGGGGGTTTTTTTTGGTGTTTTGTGGGTTTTTTTTCCTCTTTCAGCAACATTTGTCAAGGTATTTTTCATGCTTGGTGCTCCTGCTGGGTAGCACTGCTGAGTTTCCTCATGTAGCTGCTGTATTCTATATGGGGCTGGGTGCAGAGTGTAGTAGGTGCAGGAATTCCTGTTTGTAGCTTTGTATCCTGTGGGCTTTTATTGCTTTAATGCAAGTTGTGGGGCTGTAAAATATTATGATGTTGAAATAATATCTGACTTTTTTCAGTTTTCAGGAGGACTTGTTCTGAACATTTTGGAGATGCTTAAAAGAAATATGTTAAATAAATATTACAGCTGCAAGGACATGTTTTATAATCATGTATGGAGTACATTCTTTAAATAAACATATATAACTAGGCTTTTCTTCATCAATTGTATTTAGTGTATAGAAAAATCTTTGCTATTTTCACAGCATGATTATTTATTGTCTTTCATTTCAGCAGTTGAAAAGATCTGTATTAAATTATTTACCCTTGTTCATCCCACTTAGCAGTATGGCTGTTCAAGTGTGACTACCTGATCAGGCTCCAGAAAAAGCAACTTATTTTCTTGTTTTGGAGTTGGGAGGGTTCAAGCCACTGTAAGTATGTGGCACTGTAATGATATTGCTGTAAGCTCAAGCACACAGGACTGCCAAAGGTCTTCTGATTTGCAGCTTAGTGTGCTCTAGCCATGCCTGCTCTGGCTGCATTAGGTCACTTTTATAGACCAAACTTGCTCTCTATCAATGGTTTGCAAAAATTCTTGTACCCAAGCTGTACTTGTAATATGTAGAAGAGTGCCAAGGTCTTGGGGGATCAAAAAGTGGTTAGTTACATGGATAGGGATGCAGAAGGTTATAGTGTTTAGCTTCTATTAGGGAGTAAACAGGTGTTTGCTGGACAAGTTGTTGTTAATTTTTGTTTTTTTAAATATATGTATTCATAACTTCTTCCCTCAGTGAAAACATTTTATCTGACTCCCTCTCCCAGCTCTCAGGAGGGGAAGAGCCCAGAGGAAAGTGATGCATTTCCCATAGGATGCTCTGACTCTTGCTGCAAAAGGCTCACCTCTGCCTCTCTGGGCTGCAGGCAGGTCAGAAAAAACCCGTCTGTTCCTTAGGGTCCTGTGAGAGACAGAGTGGAGTCATGCTGGGAGAAGGGGCAGCAGGGTTAACACCATGGCATGGCTGGTGGCAGAGATACTGCAGTGCCCAGAGGTTAATGCACAACACTGAGGAAGGGATGAAGAAAATGCTTGGATTTCTTGGGGGAGTGAGCTGCAGCACTAGGCACCAGGGTAGCAGACCTTGCACACTTCTGTCATTTCTTCAAGTATTTAACAGCAGGAGGGAAGGCTCCATTTTTTGGAGAACTGGTTGTGGCTGTGTGTTGTGCAGGCAGATTGCTGACTATGAGGCACAGTACACGTACTCGTTGGTGTGCACCTCCTCAGCTGCAGCCTTGCTGCTCCAGGTGCTGCTCATGGAAATTACAGAGACTGATGGTTCAGCTCCTGTGGGTTTTTAGTGGAAATCCTTTGTTGCCTCATTAATCATAAACACAGACAAAACAGGGATGAGGAATGTCACTAAGCTGACTCAGAAGAGAACATCTAACTTCCCTTAATTTTCTCCTCCTTGCTGGGAGAGGGTAGCAATAATCCAATTGTATATTGCTATATGGAACTGGCAGTATGCCTGTTTCCACAGTCTTGTGGCCCAACTGGTGACCCTAAAGCAGAATGTAAGAAACAGGATTATATGCATTGAAAAAAAATCTTTAATAATAGCTGCCTGTTCCTTAGATAGTAGACAGATGTGGGCCAACAGCCTTTCTTTCACTTCCTGGAAAATCCTACCTTGTGGTGGGACGGGGGGAAGGGTTGGTATTGCTGGGATTTGTTAAGAAAAAATTTCAACACAGATTAGAAGGAAAAGCTGGCACGTGTGAAGCTCATCCTCTTGATTTCTGAATCTGACAATCTCTGATGTCATGCCAGAGGAAACAGATTTCTGTAACGTCAATTACGTGTAATGTTCCAACTGTGGCTTTTGAATATTTATGATGCTTGGCTCACTAAAAAGGACTTTATTGCATTTAAAGATAGTCCTTTGGATATGAAAATCTGAGATGTCCTTAAAAAAAGACTGAGCAAGGAACTTAAGCTCTGAATTATAGTATATCTTGCATGACAACTTTCTCCTGACTGAATGTCAGGAGTGATCATAGAGTCACATATACAGCCCTCTGGGAAGTGCTGAGAAGCAAAAAAGAGCCATGGAATCCTTCAGGCCAATTGTCAGTGTCTGTCTAGTTTGAGATTTTTGAATCAGGCTACATATGCAGCTTGTTTCCACACAGGTTCTATTGCTTGAGAAGTTCAGGTTTTGGTAAGAAAATTAATTACTGGTCTTATGTGTAGACAGGATTTTCAAATATTTCTCTTGCTGACCCTTCTTTCCATGCCATTGCACTTTTTGCTAGTGGCACAGCTTGGTTTATCAAGTCTGGTTCATCACAGCTGGGCAAATTAAGTGCCAAAACAGATTTTTTTTTAAGGCCCTTGGCAACACTGTGGCTTCATATAGCAAACCCTTATTTTGGCAACCAGAAGGTTAAAATCACTTAACACCTCCAGTGTTGTTGCTCATCACCTGAACTCTACAGGAGGATTAATACAGATAATTTCTTCAAGAGAAAGGTTTTTGGATGCATATGCTCATTATCAGTGTTGGTGCAAACAAAAACAAAGGATTTCCCCAAAGCCTTGGCCTCCATGTCCAGAGGAGCACTGACAGAAATAGAGATGAGCTTCCAGTGGGGACTATGTTTGTGCTCTCAGGAATAAATGAATACTTTGAAATGAGGCTATTGGTGTCAAATTACAACATCAAACACAGACAATGCAAAAAACCTTAGTAATATGTCTTCCTGCATCTGGATGATCATCTGAGAAGATTTTTCTTTGTTATGAGCTAACTTCAGTGTTGTGGAAGAAATATGCTCACAGTCATACTGGACTTGCTCTTGAGTATTAAACTGTACAGCTATATTGGAGAGACACTTCTCAGCTCACTGATCATTCTTTTATTTTTTCCTGTGACTTTGTTTCTACGTTCTGCCCCACAAATTTTCAGCAATATATGAGTTAAAAATCACATGGTGCTCAATGGACATGTAACGAAGGGTACAAGAGGTAAAGAAAAAAATCAATGGAACAGATAAAGTAATGTACTCCAAGTTTATTAAGGTTGAGTTCTCTTGAGCAAAATGGCTCAAATCAGGCTATCAAGATCTTCTGTAATGCATAGATATGGCATTATGAAAAAAAACCTGTAAGCTAGTCCAACCCCTTTTAGCCTATTCATTTAGAGACAAATAGGCTCTCTCAGGGACTCCCTGAACACATACTCTTTTCCCCAGCTCCTGTAGAAGCTACAGAAACCTTGTCCTGGCTAAGAAAAATGCTTCACATTTTCCTGGTTTGCCAATTGCCTTAATGGGCAGCTCCATTGTCACCTGGAGGTTTGCCTTGCTCAAAGTAACCACCATTGGAGGAACAACCCCAAGAGCTGTGCGTGCAGTGATGAAAAGATACCCCCCTACCTGTGTGTGCTTTTGAAACCAGCCCAGCCAGGTAAATTGCAACCTGTGCTGTCTCCTTGCTTTCATATTCATTATCTACCTGTTAACTCATGTGCTATTTTTCCTTTGAACTAATTTTGCATATCAAATGTTTTGTTGAAACCCAGTGAGATTCGATCTATTCTGCTTGCCCCCCCCCCATGAAATTAGGTGTTTTATCTCAGGTTTGTGGCTATGAAATACTTGGCATCCTTCTTTGCTTTCCTTTTGCAGTTGCAAACTCTTGCTGCTTGCTTAATCTCTGATGCATCTGGCTGAAGAACCAGCTGACTCAGTTTGCTAAATTCACAGCTTAATTTTTTTTATTCTAGAAAAGGAGTTAAGGTCCAGGTAAGTGAGTTGAAATGCTTTGTTAATTGATCAGAGGAGTGACAGTGCTAGGCAGAGTGAGGCATCGCTCACAGGGGTGAAAATTATTCCTTATATTGGTGACTGCTAGAAAGCAACCAGGTTACTTTTTGGTAAACTGAAGAACTTTTGTGGTTTACTCTGCCTCCAGTTTGCCCTAGTGTCCAATCTGCTTTTGAAAAGGTTTTTCTACTCCGCAGTCTTTTCTTTTTTTTTTTTTTTTCTTGTTTTAGACCTGTCTAATTAATTTCTCCCTGAGTTTTTTTAGATACCTGTACCCCATGTACTGTTCTCCAGGTACTTGTTTACTATTTGATGCACTAAGTGTGTTTCAACTAATATAGTACTTTACCAGTAGCATGTAATATTTCTCTTTTAGAATCCAGGAAAGAAATTATCCTTCTTTCAACCGGAGTATATTATCCTCTGAATTTTGCTTTCACCTTAAAAGTCACAGTTCTGACTTTAGCTGGATAACCTACTCTTGCTTATATTCTTCACAGCATTGTTCTAGTCACAAACCTGAAAACCATGAGAACTGTCAGGAGACATTGAAAAATAAAACTGTATTGCAGCATAATGTACAAGGTAGTATTGCTTTCAGAATGACACTTTTTAATCTGAACAAGAACAAAGTTTTCTAGAAAAATGAGTGAAGAATGTGGTAATAATAACCAAGGGAGTAAATGCAGCTTCACTTAAATGCTTGTCTTTCAAACTGACTTGACAGGTTTAGCATGTTTGCATAGCCACAGCACAGGTTCACCACAGCCACATCCCTGAAGGAATTCTCTTGTAATGGGAAAAGTCATCAATGCAACCCTATCATCAACCCTTCATCTGAGGAGTACTCTGGACCTCCATCCAATTTCCAAAAGGTTGTGCAAAACTGCTGGAAATGCTCCACCAACTAAGATGAAATTGAAGTAAATACCAGAGATATTTAGAAAATATTTTATTTTCAAAAGCTTGAATTCTTTGCATGTGCCTCGCGGCTAAGACAACATGGAAAATTAAATTAACAAGAATACCCCGAAGCTGTAAGTCAGCATTTAAACTTTATCTCAAAATGCAGAATACATAAGATCTGACAGAGTTTGGTGTATTTGGAGATACATTGTCCACTTCTACTATGATCTGTTTGTGTGGATCTCAAAGTTGTTTTTTTGAGAAAAGCATAAATGAGAAGTATTCATGGCAAAAAATCAAATAAATGCAAGAGTCTAGCAAGATTTGTGTCCTTTAGGTAGAATTTGCCTTCATTTCATGAGTGAAAACTGGAAACTTCTTTTAGCAAGGGGAAAGTCAAGAAAGTCCAAAACCCTCTATTTTGCAGAGAAGTGGCATTTCTTTCATTTTTCTAGACAAAAATTGAGAGAATCCTTCTCTGGAAAAAGCTTGAGAGAATCTTATCTTGAAATCTCAGTGAATTTATACTGACTGTACATTTTGGGGAGCAAAAGGTATTTTCTTCTTTACTTGAGGTTAAAAAAGAAAAAAATAAAGGGTAGATTTACAATTTAAAGGTTTGGGTTAAGCTGTCTTTCTTTTTCCACATGAAGTGATCACATTTAAGATTGTTTCATTAATATGACAAAAGGTAAGATCATAGTTCTATTTTTTTTCTTTCCCCCCACTCTGGCCCCCTCCTATATGTACAAGTGGTTTTTTTCAAAACTAAGCAGTGGTTTCATCTTAACACTTCCTTATTTTAACGAGGATGTGCCAAGTTGGAATATCTCTGGTAATGGGAATCTTTGGAAAGTGCCTTTATGTCAGCTTTCCAGACAATAAGCATTAATGAATTTTAAACTCTTCTTATTGTGCTTAAGAAACATATATTTAATTTATTTACATTCCAATGAAATGGTTTCACATGGAAGGAAATATGGAAGATATTGAATGTTTTGATATGTTGTTTTTTTTACTCATCCATAGTCTGAATCATAGAATTAAATTACTCGAAGTTTCTTTAAGGGAAAGATATTTTTTTCAGCTTCATAGAAACTTGTGAGAAATCTGTTTTGTTAATCTAATCTTTGATCAATAGCAAACTAATTATTTTATCTTCCAGAAAACATACCAGGAAAAAAAAAACCTCTTTCAAAAAAACATTTAAGAGGGAAGAGTGTTTATATACTTTTAAAATACAGCTTTATAATAAAATTTTTAAAAAGCCAAAACCACTTACTTTAAACTGAAACAAAATTATTTTCAAATTGGCTTTATTATTATAATGTTTTACAGCAGTGGGTATTAAACTCCTTCCAGTCAGACCTTACTTTGGTTAGACTAGTGATCCCCAGTACTTGACTGAAGAAATGTATGGGACTCAAGAGCCTCTTATAAGTAAATTTGGAGAACAACAGTTAATTCTTCTGTTCCCAGGAAGAGTGACATTTTCCCTCTGTTTTCTCCACAACAAGTCTTAGAAAGGTTATACCTCAAGGAACTATAATATATCCTCTCTTGCTTTGTGTGGCGTGAACATTTTCCTCAGCCATGGAAAGCATAGAAATTTATTCCCTTTTTGCCCATAACTCTCTGTCTGCTAGTCTTTGCTCTTGGTTTGTTCCTAGGTATTGTCCTCAATTAAGTCATTTAGACCAGAAACCTTAAGCTTCACCCAGTATTTGACCAAAGTTTGAGTTAATCCTAGTTTGTCTTTACAGATTCATGGACACACTTTATTCCATACAGGACTGCATAGCCCAGCAGGTACTAATAACTTTAATAAAGCTTTACACTTTCACCTAAGCACTGATAAATGATGTAATGATATTTTTTTGTTGTTTCCTCTCACTATGTGTTGAGGAATTGAGACATAGAAATTATCTGCTGTACTAAGGAAATTTGGATTACAATTGAGCATGAATTGTTTAATTAAATGTATATATATTATTGAAAGCACAGACCAAAGAAACATGATTTTTTTATTCTTCTCCTTTTTGTCTCATTTACCAAATGATATCAAGGCAAGCTTCCTCTTTTCCATAACCTCATTTTTCCTAGCTTTACATATGCCTCTACTATACTGGTGCAGCTATAGGGTACTTCTGCTGACCCTGTGAGGGGAGGAAAAATCAAATGACAGCCATTAACTGAAAGCAACAGCAGGTTTTGGAGACCCTACCAGTCACTGGTAGTTGTTCTGTGAAATATCTTCAAAACTTTAATTTCCATGATTGTTTTCATTGTTGAAACATTCTTCCTGAATGAAATACTTGATTAAATTACCACAATTCTAATTTCTTAATTCAAGAACAAATTTCCCCTTACCATTGTGTTGCCAAGCAAAAGTACAGGTTGTTCAGAAGAGGAAGGAATAAGCCCTGGATGTTGCCCCATATTGCTGCCACAGAGGGAGAAGACAACGAATGGTTTTTGTTCACCGTAGGAGCAATGATGTCAAAAAGAAACAAAAGGAATATGATCCTTCCTCACTTTAAAAAAAAAAAAAAAAAAAANNNAAAAAAAAAAAAAAAAAAGGAACAAATGGCAGATCATGCAGGGTCTTCAAAATATGCCATACAAAACATTTTTGATACAAAAATCTTTTTCTAGGCTCATCTATGGGTCATACTGCCGTTTAGGAACCAGTATGAGTTATTTGAGTCCCTTGCTGTGTGATTGCAGAACCTGGATTTGCAGCAGAGGCTCATCAATGTCTGAGACCAGCAGGGCCTCTGCTCTTCCCTTGCCACTGTTGTTGGTTGCTTGGGGAGGCAAAGAGCTCATGGACAGACACACTAGAACAGCAAAAGAAAAGCTAAACTAATGCACACTGAGAGAAAGGAGCATTAGTTCTTCCTTACAGAAAGTGAGAAAGGGAAAAGGTGGCTTTCCTCATCATGGCCCAGATGAAATCAAGACAAGAGCTTTCCTAATCTGGGGCACAGGAAAAGGAGAGGAGTGAAAGAGTGGGCAAGTCTAAGTGAAAACAGAATTAAGGGAAATCTTACTGTTTCCTGATGGGCCACATGAAACCACCCGGGTGGGATGCCATAGGAAATACAGGCCAGGACAGGGTCAGGCTGCAGGAGAGACCATGGGCACAGAGCATCAAAACAGCAGCTTCCAGAGCATTTTGTCACCAGAAATTAGCAGTGTCCAAAGCTGAGCATATAATGCACATTGGTACAGTTCAATACACCAAAATGTTTTAATCTGCACTAGACTACTTCCTAACCCTTGTGGTAGCAATATATTTTCAGAGAAAATTATTTTTTCTTTGTAAATACTTTTGAAAGGAAACTCCTTGCAATTCAAATGTTACATGTATTCGAGGAGGAAATTCCTTTCTTTTTTTAACTTTTCTTTTTTAATAGTCCTTCATCACAATATGTCCCTGGCACCATGTGACTTTATTATATGAGTTAGATCACAAGCCAGTCAACAAATGACAACTCTGCTTGTCCAGAGCTGAAGACACAGTGTAACATTTATCTGAGGTAGTCACCTAGGAAGTCCAGTCAATACAATCAGTGTCATCAGTACTGTTGAGTAGATGGCTAAAATGGGTTGGATACTCCTACCCTATTTCTCTCCTTCATATGAAAAGGTTTGCAGTTGATACACTCCACTTAGTGGTGGAGGAATGCAAGATTTAATCTGATTAAATGTCTTTTTTCCTTTTAATTAGGATTGCTTTATGTTCCCAGAAGTTCAAGGTCTCCCCAAGTCAAACTTGGGGACACCAGAGCAGTTCTCACACAATATTAATATAATACTAAAATTAAAAACACTCCTTGGTCTCTGAAACTACCCTGTGTTTTCCTGGGTGTCAGTGGTGTGGTTTGATGCTACAGCACAGGTTTAAAACCTGTCCTGCCTCTTTCAGATGGAAATGTTTTCTCCATCCCAGGGCATGAGTGACCTGTTTGCAGTCTATGCTGAAAGTGCTCATTTGTAGTGCTGTAGAGTTGAAAGTCAAGCCCTGTTTTTCCTGAGGAGCCTCCCGCTCTTTGCTCCTGGCTGCCCTGTGAATCCAAGAACTGGATTTGCTGCTGCTCTGCCTTGGGATCAAGTGCTTCCAAACAGCCTCTTCAATGACTGTTAGCTTAGGTTTGTACTGCAATGCAATTTTTCTTGTCATAGTGTTTACACATGTCCATGTGTTTATCTTAGGGTTTTACTGAAAGAAAATAGATGGCCTGACAGCATTCATAACCATAGCATCTGCTGTTCATACATATATGTATGTGCATACACACACAAAAATAATAGCACTGTATTACTCTGGTACAGTACAGATTCACTTTTTTTTTTTTTAAGTCATCCAAAACCAGAAATGTACCAGGTTCTATTGTGAAATTATTTTAGGTTTACAGCACTCAAGTAATGCAATGGAAAAAGGAAGAAATAATTGAGAACTACTGAACGTTTTTTCTGCTGACCCTGTTTTTTAAATCTTTCTTATTGCACAAGTAACCACAGAGTATTTGCTGCTGCAGCTGTTTCTCATGCATGATGTAATTGTTTTATTAAGCATTATTTGTTTGCATAGGTCAGATTCTGTTATGACTGTGAATGCTCATTAAATCATGCCCAGTGCCACTCTGAGGCTGGGAGTTTCAAAAGTTCATGGCACTGGTTTAGCTCCAAAGCAGTGACCTAAATGGAAAAGGCTCCCATTGGTTCCCTTGCCATGTTTGTAAACAGTTTATAGCACTGTCTGTAAACAAAGGTGGTGACATTAGCAGTAAGGATAAGCATAACTACCTAGTACAGTTTAAAAAAAAATAAATTTTTAGACATGATAGAGAAATATCTCTGACTACTTGTGATAAATTAATAATTTAAAAATCTAGTAAAATGTTAACTTTTAGGTACAATACATTGTTCTTGCAAAACTTTTTCCTTCTTGAATACTGATCAATACATTATGCCCACAACTTTGTGCAGTTTTAACATGGCTGGGGGTGTCTAGAGTCATGCTAATCAAAATACACCACTTTCAAATGACATTCAGTTGCTCATTGCAGAGAAATCCTGATACCATGCAGCCACACTGTCAGGATTTGACAATTGCAGTATTTATAGGCTGTGAAGAAGAAAATGGGTCCAGGACACAGCAAATAATGCTATCTGTGTCCCTGTATTAATGCTTCTGACCTGCAAAATAGTCACATGTGCTCCCTTGAAATGCATTAGCATGGCTAGAGCACTTGTTAGTCAGCATTAAGAAGGCTGTCATGTGAATCTAATTTTGTTCAGATTGTAGGAAAATACCGATTTGCCTGTCAAGAGAGAACTTTAAAAATCTGACAGAGGAAATGGATGAGGAAACACTATAATATACACAAAGTACATGTAAAAAACCAGATCTTGACCTTTTACTCATCTGGGTTTTTTTCAGAGTGTAAGCAAAGGGTATACAATGGCTTTCAAAAGCAGTTAGCAGAAATACTTTCTCCCACAGCTCATGATTTCCTTGTGGAAGCCATGGCTGCAGCCAATGGCAGACTGTAAGAGGGATTGTAGAAAGCACTGTGTGTGCTTTTGTTCTTCATGAACAACAAAAAAATCCACATGATTAAATGTATCTGGGGAAATATTTTCATATCATTCAGACAACAAATCAAATTAAACTGATCGTTTCTGTTGTGGATGGGTTATTCCATATCTGCTACTCACGGATGTCTTGTATCTTATTCACTTAAGTTTTCTGCTCTCTTTCCAACTATAAAATACCTCCTTTTCATCTGACAGCAGTAGTGAAATGCAGTAAAAACTTGTCATGTTTGCTCTTCTACCCTCTCCTACGAATTCCTTTTTCCTCTAACAAGTGAAAATACTTTCAGGAGCTGCTGTAGTTGCAGTTCCCAAGCTGTGAATGAAGTGTCTCAGATGAGGTATAAGTTTATTAATGTGGAAGGGCAGTGTGTCTCCCTGGTTATGTGATGGGGTCACTTCTGGCTCCAGGCTGGGGTGAAGCTGCACTGAGGGGGCTCATCTGCAAAAATGGCAAGACCCATCCTCCAAAGTCTCTCTTACCCATCACCCACAGGAGTAGGCATAGGATGAGCTAGGATATGTGGCTCAAGAACTTTGACAGGGCTGTGTCTCTCCTTGCTCTGTGTTTCTTAGCAAGACAAAAATTCTTTGATTTTAATGATGTTTAAAACAAGTTCATTAAGAAGTTTTCCATCTTTTGAGATTTTTATTCTGATTTCAGGTCTACTTTCCTTTAGCAGACAGATTTTTCTCCCTCTCCCTAGTGGTTTTTCATTCACAAACAAAAAATTCTTCATGCTCATCATCTAACCTAGAAAGGTTTGAGAACTGGTCTTGTACAACAAGGCCAAGTGAAAGGTCCTGCACCTGGATCAAGACAATCCTAAGCACAAACACATGCTGGGCAGAGAATAGATTGTGACTAGACCTAGAGAGAAAGACTTGAGGATGTTTGTGGATGAAAAGATCGATATGACTCTGCAGTGTGTGCTTGCAGCCCAGAAAGCCAAACGTGTCCTGGGCTGCATCAAACACACCGTGGGCAGCAGGGTGAGGGAAGTGATTCTGCCCCTCTATTCTGCTCTTGTGAGACACCACCTGGAGTGCTGCATCCAGCTCTGGAGCCCCCAACACAAGAAAAACATGAACCTATTGGAAAAATCCAGAGGGCGAGTGATGAAGTTGATCTGAGGGCTGGAGCACGTCCTGTGAGCACAGGCTGAGAAAGTTGGGGAAAGTTGTTCAGCCTGGGGAAGAGAAGGCTCCAGGGAGACCTTATAACAGCTTCCAGTACCTAAAGGGGGCTTACAGGAGAGCTGGAGGGGAACTTTTCACATGGACATGTAGTGATAGGACAAGAGGTAATGGCTTTAAGCTGCAAGAGGACATGTTTAAATTAGATATAAGGGAGGTATTCTTTATTGTGAGGGTAATGAAGCACTGAAACAAGTTGCCCAGAGAGGCTGTGGACTCCCCATGCCTGGAGGTGTTCAAGGCCAGAATAGATGGGGCTTTAAACAACATGGTTTAGTGGAAAGTTCCCTGCCCATGGCAAGGAGCTTAGAACAAGATGATCTTTAAGGGCCCTTCCAGCACAAACCATGCTATGATTCTATGATTTAATTGGCATAAGATATCCTGTGTACTGACTGTGAACATCTTGGAGGTGTACTGAAAAGATTCAATCTACTGCAGTTCCTTTTTGTTTCAGCACTCCTTCTAAGGATCTTTCATGATGTGGCGCAGCATGTGCTGAATGTTGAACTGTCACAAGTACACAGAGATATGAGTGCAAATAAAGATGCTTCACAACGTTGGAAAACTTTAAAAAAATGTCAAGCATTAAACTTATGCTGCTGTGTTGAGTGGGATGGACAAGTAAAGAGAAGCCTTGAAAAAAGACCCCCTTTTACCTGTAGGATTTTGCTCTTTCTGAGCTCATGTTTTGTGTCACCACAGTTTCTGTCAGTGGATTCTCTAATCAAGGTGAGACTGATATGCTGGACCAACTACTTTTCAGGAGTTTCTCCACTTTATGAAATCCCCAAGTCCAGTCAGATACCTGGATTCTTCACTGATGTCCTAACTACCTTAAAATGGTGTGGAAACTAGAAAAAAGCCCTCTGGGAAAGAGGGCTGAGAAGCAAAATAGAGCTATGGAGTCCTTCAGGCTAATTTCTGTTGGGGCTTAATACTCAGTACAAGAAAATTCTGCATAAAAAATAAATAAATCCTCTTGAGGAAAAACAGCTTACTTAAACCAAGAGCCATAACACTCCTGAAATGAGAGTATGCTGATAAAGTGATGTTGCACTTCCTAGTGGGTTCACATGAATAACCAGTCAATCAATCATGACTGGTTGTTTTCTCAATTTCTAATGTATCTGACTTGAGTTCTTTACCCAGAGAATAGAATTTTCTCTTTCTCTGTCTGATCCAATAATAGCTTGTGAGATAGATGCATATTCTGCTTGGATAAAATGAAGGAGGGAGAATTACAGGAAGATATTTGAAACCAATTTTCAATAAAAGGTAGGAACCAGGACTATTCTGACTAATTTCATAGTGACAGTTTTGTCAAAGAATTAAAGTCTAATAGTTAAAGGACACACTAGGAACCTTAAACTCTTGAGTCTGCACTGACCCACTTTATAGTCTTGGATTAATCATTCATTTTTCTTTGGCTCCACCATCATTCAGCAAACTAACTCTGTACATGCAGAAATGTAAACCTTTTCTTTTACTCCATTTGGATTTTTTAAGAGTATTTTCTGGCTTAGTTTTTTCTTTGATGGGATGCATACTGGGATTACATATTCTTAGTAGAAAAAAGTGCATTTTGTTTGGGGAATTTGATGACTGAACTATTTTTCCAGTCTACTGAAAGACTAAGTTCCTTGAACCTTTTTAATTTCTCTGCCTCCCCAGTCTCCCTGATTTTTGTGAAAATATGTGGGCATTTGTCCTGCCTAAATACTTTTATAGGGTATGGCCTTCATTAACTCCTTCATAACTTGCTATCTATTATGAATTTTATTTTAATTTGTTTTCTTGGTTTCCATGATACCTCATCACTCCCCAGCTGCCTCTACTCCTTTGATCTGCATACTATGACTGGGCATAGGACAACTACAGCTTAATGGAAATTTAACCGTCTGGAATGTCTCTCCTAATGGTCTGCCTGAATTTTGGTCTCTTTCCAGACCAGAGAAGACCTTTTGTCTTCTTCAATGCATTTCTTCTTTCTCATGCAAAGGTCCAACAGTTCCATTTCCTTATATTTTATTAATTCTGTTCCTGAAAACACTTTCCAGTGTACCCTGCTGCTACTTCTTATTTATGGAATATCTTCAGTCACTCCCATTTAACTTCCTTTCTTCTCCATTAAACTAATGTAGAAAACCCAGCGTGTTTTCTCTCAAGTCAGCAGAGCAGCCAATCTCAAATTTTTGAATATCCAGAGGCTGTCTGAAGCATCAGATCTTACCTTGAAATCCTGAAAACAGGAGATCATACCTACCCTAATCTTCCTTTTTTTATTCTCATGGAGTTCTGTCTGGCAAACCTCTCTAGACAGTCCATAATCCAGGAACACCCTATTCAAGAACATTACACACACAAAATTGCAAATCACACTGGCATCTTCCACGTGCTTTTTTGCTCTTTGCTGGAGCCTATCTAAAATAAGACCATTGAAATCAAATAAGTAATTTGCTAACTTGGAATAAGACAAGAATCTGGCCTCAGAAAACTCAGACACTTTTGTAACAAGTGTATAATATGACTTCACCCAATCAAAATAAACATGTCACACTCAGCGTTTTTTTTCCCCTCCATCGTTTCTTTTCAGATGTGGATTATGTGGCCATTATTTGGCTTCAATATCAGTCTCATAAGTCTCAGCTTTTTATCAATCAGGAAAACATGTGATATCTTTTTCTCTGGGATTAGGCAGTCACTTTTTTCTGTGGTGTGAAATATTCTACAGTTCTTTTATTCTGGGCTGGTTAAAATCTGTCCTTTTCTAACAACACTCTGTTTTGTCTGTACTCCTACTCAGAGGTATTTCACTAGCATATCTCCTTTTATTATTATTTAAGGCGAGAAAATGTTTCCAGTTGCCAGCTGATAAAATAAGAAGTGAATGACAGCAACCTAAAATTTTATGAAAAAAAATCTGGTTTTTAAATTTAAATGTAGCTGGCATCACTTATCTTCATATAGCTTCTGCCTATGTGGAAAAATCTCTCTTTTTATAACAGCTTGTCAGCTGAATAATAGAATGGGGGGAGCCAACTTGAAAGACATGGCTGATTGGTGCAATTGAAAGGGGCTTTACAATTAGAGTTCTGGCAGAACACAAAAAAGAAATTGTCTGGCCATGAAGAACGGAGCCTACTTTAGAATTCCCTTTTCTCAGCCAGATAGCATGCATCACTGTTCATGCATTCTCTTGACATTGAATAGGGGACTTCAGAACTACCACCCCAAATTATCCCTTACTGTTTGGTTCTATTTGTGATATTTGTTTGGGGGAGGAAAAAAAAAAAAATCTCTATTACTGACTGTAATGGCATGTGGCTAAATTCCATTCCATTTATGCACTTAATCTCTTAAGCTTGCTTCCCCTCCTCCCCCTACCCCCTGATATTGCAACACACATTTTACTTTGATTAACTCTTTTTAGATTTGGGGGAAAAACCCAAGATTCTTCTTATTCTCATCTCCTCTCCCTTCCCTTCATTTTACTTCCTTTTCTTTCTCTCATTCCTCTTCCTCCCCTCCCCCCAATGATTGTGTGTGTGAATTAAAAGAGGAAGGTGTATTTTGGATTACAGTAGTAGAACAATAGGGCAACCTTCAATTAACTCCATACCTATTCACAGGGAATATTTGTTCCCTTGTCTCCAGCATTATTTAATATTTGAAACCGTCTCCATCTACACAATGTACCTGGTGATGAGAAGAGGTTTTCAATTCCATTTGAACTCTTCTATGCCACTCAATAAAGCACCAGGGTTTTTTTTTTATTTATTCTTAAATAATGATGCATATGTGTCTCTAGGCACAAAGGAATAACAGAATACATACAACAGTGAGGTGTCTTTCACTGCCTTGAAGACGGTAGTGGGGGAGGGAGGGTAGATGTTGGTAGTGGCATGCATTTGACTCCTTCTTACACGTAAAATCAACATGCTAAATATTTATTTTATATTTATATGAATCTTACAGATTTAAAAGCACCCCTGTCAAGGTAGCTTTCATCATTTTTACACTATATGTTTTAAATTGCTGTTATATATAACAACCACTGAAAGCTTAACAGTGACATTTCTTTCTGACTGAAATACATGCTGTTTGTAGTTACAGAGTTGCTCATTAGGGCTATTTTTATCCTTTCTTTTAAAGAAGTACAGGAAAATGTGAATTTCCCAAATCCAGGCAGTAGATGAAGAAGGGGAAGGGAAGAGTCAGCCTCAGTTCTATTCTTCTCTGTTTACCATGACCAAACCGATTTTCTTCAGAAAATTCATATTCCAATAAAATGGTTTGGTTTGGTTTTGTTTTGGTTGCTTTTTAAGGAGCAAAATCATGGATTATCCTGGCAAAAATCAGTGCTTTTGTTGAAGGAAATATCACAGATCTATGAGCAACATCTATATTTGGGGCAAGGGGAAAAATATTTAAAGATTAGGGAGTGGGGGTGAAAGCAGGTGATGAAAAAGAAAAATTTTCACATGAGAGAGAGTACATTTTTTTAAACAATTCTCCTCATGAATTCTCATGACTTGCTGCAGCCCTTTAAGAGAGTGTGAGATGGCTGGAATTGTTGGCTACATTCCCTGATCCTAACATTTCCTATGCAGCAAAGATTCAAGAGAGGTTTACGAGTACCTGAATATTCAGATTATGCTATGGATCTTTTGTGGAAAGCCTTAAAGCTTTAGCATAATTTGAGGACAAGTCTGCATTTTGAATTGTGGCAACAGACAGATTCATCTTTTACAGTTTTGCACTAGGTACAACATGATTTATCTGACAAGAGCCTCACAGAGAAAAGTGGCTTATTATGGATGTGACTTAGCCTTGCTCCAGTGTCATGTTGAAGGCTTTCCCAATAAACATGGCTATATTTGAGTTAATAAATGAGGGAAAAAAAATTAATTTCAACTGGGAAAGCAAAGGTGACAAGTATTTGGTACACAACTTATTTTCACTGGTGCTGTTGCCTCAGGTTCTGGTGTGGCTCACTTGAGGTAACCTGCGGGGTCATCTATTTCTTGTCTAGACTTTGGTTTTATTTTTCTTTCACAATAGATGAAGTTGGTCTGAGACCAACTTCTAGGCCAGCTAAAAAGATGTAACTTTAATTACCTGGTGGCAGCATTCTTTACTGTGTCAGCTCTATGTTTGTTGAACCCAAAATAGCTCTGTACCAGACTTTCAAAAGTTTGATCCCAGGAGGTTTACTCTAAGGTCGGGATATTCACTCTTCACTCCCCCCCTCCTTACTCCTTGGAATCTAGGTCAGCCCAAAGTGACAGAAATGCAGGCAACTGGAATTGCTACTCATTTTACAAACTTGGGCTGGAGTGTGTAATGAAGGATGATTGTGCTACCTGGAGTGAGCAAGGGAATTTATCTCGGTGATATGTTATTCTCCTTGGTGCACAGCTCAGATTCCTTTGACTCACTTCAAATTCTGAGTGCTTCCTATTGCTCTGTGCACTATCACTGGGCTGCCTTCACCTTTTCAAGCATGTTTTCTTAATGCAATAGTCTTGTAAAAAAATTATCCCCCCTGAAATGGAGAAGCAGGAAGGTACAATAACAAGTGAAAATCCAAAGGCAAGTCTAAATCTTCGTTCAAACTCACCATGAAAGTGACCTTTGCTCTGATCTGGAAGTTCATGTCTCTTATCTACAAATGGTATTTCTCTGAAGGATGAGGGTGCTGTTTAACTGTATAAAGGTTTTCACTTAACAGTACTACTTTTATGCTGGAGCTCACAGCAAACTTTAATCCTTCTGCAAAGCTTTAAATCCTTTCCCTCCCATGTAAATTTCTCGCAATTTAAGCTTTCCTTCCACAGGCAGAATTCATTTTTCTCTGTTTGTGAATCAGAAATAGTATTTCAGAGACCTTGAGAGGTCAGTTACTCCATTTTCTCTGCCAGCTCAAGCTCAGCTCCTGATAGTGTCTTCAGGCTTTAAAAAAACATCAAATAATGAAGATACTGTAGTTTTCTTAAGAAATGTATTTATAAAACTATCCTTAAAACTATAAAGTAGGTTTTTTACATCTCTTCCAAATCACTGCTGTTGCAGTTGACTTCCGTGAGGTGGTATGGTACCCCCTCAGCCATGCTCCTCCTGAGTCTGCAAGGAAGAGACCACCTGTCCTGTTCATCTCCATGGAAAATCCCCTCTGAAGCTTAATTGGGCAGCCACTCATGTGTCAAAGCTGCAAATGTGTTTACTTCTGTCAGTTTGGGCAGAAGCAGCAGGCTAAGGCACTTGTTAGTTGCTGGTGATGAATGGGAGTATCAAACCAGGTACAGTGAAGTTGGGTTTTCTCCCACCTGCTAATGTTTTGTGCCTGACTTCAGCTGTTTACATTTTCATCCTTGGAAGGTGAATGAAATAATTCAGTGCCAACAAAAATATTAATTTGCTATACTTATGAGCAGAGGCTTTAGATTTGGGGCAAAACCTTTTTTTTGTGTGTGTACACAAATAAACTCACTTTGTTACAATAATGCAAATAACTGTTAATTATCATCATAATCAAAGGAAGTAAGATTCTTATTTTCTCTGAAATAATTTATACTTCTGAATTCCAGGCATGGAGCAGTTTCCAATAAATAATTTAGGCTATTTGTGTATCTTCCAAGTTTTGATCTCCTCTTCACAGATTTCTCTTCAACATCTTTGGGAAAGTTGTCAGGTTTTCTTATATTAGACAGAGAACGAGTCAGACAATTGATCATATGAACATTAAGAGAAGTGAAAGGAAAGAATGGAAGCTCTCCCTCATTATTTTAATTTCTCACTAAAAAACCCTTCTCAATTCTGTTTATATACATAACACAAATGTTACATCTGGGTGTATTAATACTGATTATAGTCTGAACTGTTTAAGAAATCTCGACCCAAAGTAGAACTTTGTCTGTCATTAATTTGAATTACTGCCACTTGTGTCAGCACTATTTAAAAGGAATCAATGAAGGTTTCTAAAGAAAAAGCCTTGTCATCTTCTCCCAAATGGGCTAAATTAATTAAACTTCTGGAGCCAAATCTATGACATGTTTTATATATTGTTGCTTTTTATGGATTTTGTGCCGACATTGATTGGATTGAGAGGATGAGCTTTTCTAATAGGACAAAAAGGAGATTTGCTAAGTGTTTTTTTGTTTTGTTTTTTTACATTAAATGTATTTGTACAAATTAACATTAAAGAGATAAACAGTAGGACTTTCCTAGCTAAGCATGTGAAGACTTTCACACCTCCAGAAGAAAGGTGGGAAATGATGGGTTTTTTTAATTTTTTTTTATTTCTATTTAATATATCCATTCCCCAAAGCAAAATGTGTGGGGACAGCTGCTTCAAGAAGTGTGTTAATGTGCTGAGAAATCAAACCACTTTTTGACTGGCAATGTGCTCACAGACACAACTTTTCCTCCTGCAAGGGACTGTAGCAGCAGTGTATGGGAGAGGAGGAACCGTTGATTCTGGAAGTGTCCCAGTTAATAGAGAGGGAAAATATCCATTAGCTTAAGCTAACCTGCATTGTAAAGCTTTAGGAAGAGATACACAAAGGCTAAGGTTAGTCAGTGAAGTTAATCTCCCTAGGCCTCTTTCCATAAGAAGTAGAGATAAGGGTAGACCGGACTGCTGCCTGCACGAGTTCAAACCAGTCTCAGTGCCTGAACCCCATGCTGAAGAGCAATTTCTCACCTTGCCAGTGTGGGTGAACCTCTGGGATGGAGGTGTCAGAGGCCCTAACTATGCTGAGAACACACCCATGGATTCCCCTGGCAGGGCTAAATTATCCTGCAGCTGATCCAGGCTTAGACATTGGCCAGGTTGCCATCCAATGTCTCATGTGAAAAGAAACAATCATCTTTGGTGATATTGCAGCTGCACAGTGGCAAAAATGAAACAAAGGCCTCCCAAATTCAGGGGGTTCTCATTCCCCCTTAGGTAGGCAGGCTCATGGTGGCCCTCTTCTTGCCCTTGCAGCACCTGAGCCTTCTCAGGTGCAGGGCCAAGCTGGTGGCCCAGGTGGATTCCAGACAGCCATTTACCTTTACTCTTAGGTAGGCTGTGGAGTACAAGGGGCAGGAGGGACCAGAGGCTGGCTGATTGAACTGCAAGTCTTGCCATTGTTCTTACAAAATCATTGTTTCTAAGAGGAAGTGGCACCCATTTGGCAGGCAGCCAAAAGCATAGGCCTAAATCTCCATGTCCATACAGACCATAGTGGAGTAGGATCTTGGCCTGCGACTCAGACACTTAGGAAATGCAAAAAAATTAAAAAAAAAAAAAAAAAAAACAACACTTTAATAGGGATTAATAATTGACTATATGAGAGACTTTGGATTGTATTCCAAATTACAGTAAAGATTGGGTCTAATAAAAGTGCTCTGGGTTGCACCAAGATGCTGTAGGTTAACCAAAAGGAGGCTTCTAGCCTCCTGTACAATTGTCCCAATGTACTTGCTGAAAATGCTTTTTTGCCTGTGCCTTTTTTCCAGGAAAAAGAGTATTTGCAGCCATGGAATGTCTTGCTAAAGATAACAGGAAAGAAGAAAAGAAGAAAAATGAAAAAGAATGTAAATGTCCACTTTAATTATTTCCATATCTTTCAACTAGATAGGTTTGCACAGTTAATTGCAAAAATGATTAAGAAAAATGCTATTAGTCACCATTTAAATCCTTTTTAGAATAGGAGAAACGTTGATAACAGGAACAAGCTTATCCCAAACCAATGCATTCTACCAATAATAGATTTACTGACTAGAAGGTAAATGAAGGAGACAAAAAATTGAAGAGCTGTTAGTGGAGTCAGAGAAGTTCTCCCAACATTTAGAAGAAATGGGACAGAAAAACATGGGTTGAGCTTTCCTGTGTTTTGACCTCTTTTTAGAGAATGAGTTGTATCTGGAAGAAATGTTTAGTTATTTTCTAATATAATGTTCATTTTCAGATGGAAGTGTATCAACAAAGCAGTGGCATCAGCACAGGCATCGAGGCAAAGGGGAAGATATCAGTTCTCATTTTGGAAAGGAAACTCTTTTTCCTGGTGCAGATACTCCTGTTGCCCATGGCATGAAACAGGGCTCCTGTTAGTTTCCTTTTGTGACTCAGTGTACAGTGACCCTCCACCCAGGTAGTTTTACCAGCACAAAATGTCAAGCAGTTCAGAGATAAATTATCATTGCTGGTATTGAAGATGTGATATCACACCAGGAAGGGAAAAGAATTGCTTTTCTGAAAAGCTCTGTGTGGATGCTTCTCTGGAATGTGGTTCAGGGTCTTTTAGCTGGAATCTTATCTAGAAGGGGAAGACTCCAAAACTTTTCTTCAGGATCTGGCCTGAGTGACCAAAGGCCGGAGTACAAGCTGTGGTGTCTCCCTGAAGTTATTTACTATTTCAGCATCAGCTTCTTTGACTATTTTCTCTTTTTCTACTATGAATGGGTTGGAATCTATCCAGAGAATGTTTTTAAGTGTTTTTTTTCAGACTTGCCAGATGTAATTTGGTCATGTTGATTTTCTCCCTAAGGCCAATTGTAAATTGAATTATAGCAAGAAAAAAGACATTTGTAATGTTGTCAATACAGTAGGAACCTGCTTGGGTTTTCAATTTTTGTGGGTTTTTTTTCTGGTTGTTTTCACAGGTTGAAAATTCCTTTGTTGATATTTACTGCTGTAAAAACTGGCTTAAATGGACCCATGAGCTGCAGAGGTTTTATGTTGGCTTCCCATGTCCATGTCATTCAAAACACTAAAGGAATCAGAGATTTATATAAAGCTTCAAACATTTATTGGGTGTTTGTATGGCTGATATGGAATAAAAAGTAGATTTTATTTTCCTTTCTTTTAGGCATCATGGACTGTGACTAGGGTTGGGGTTTTTTTAACTAATGTTTATGGCTTTTGGCATTTTCTAAGTAGATCAATAACATCATGCAGCTTTTAACGTTATTTCTGGGAAAGCTGCTGACACTTTCGGGACATTCCAAGGGAGGAGTTTGTGCATGATCAGGTTGTTTGTCCATTCAGTGTGAATTCAGAGGGATGAAAAAAAAGAAAAACTTGACATTTTTTGAGACTATTGCGCTGTTTGTCTCATAGAGAAAATAAGGATGACATTTTAAAGCATGCAATGAATGGTATGTAAGTAATGCTGTGCCACTGATTTACTCTGCAATCAGCCAAAGTGATCTGTTTGATTTTACAAAAAGCTGTTTCTGGAGACATGGGCAAGGCACAACAAAATGTTCTTGCAATCTAATAGGCTTTCATGTATGGATTAAAAAAATTAAGGAAGTTTTCGTAGGGTTGTTAACTCTATTCCTTGGTCCTAGACTGCCAGTTTAGGAAGACTGTGAACAAGTGTGAGAAAAGCATCTTTATATATTTCTGCCTGAGCATCTAATGCCCTTCCCTGGGAAGGAAGGGGAATGGGAGCTTAAATCCCTGAAACAGCAGTGTGAGAGTCAGAGCCTTATTCACAACTGAATACATCTCCTTTTTTCTGAAAGAATACTAGACCCAGTAAGAAACACTAAAAACATCCAGTAGTAACTAATCTAGATTAATGCCCTCAAACACAAATGGAAGGTTCTTCTGACAAATTTTGGCTCTGCTGTGTAAGAGAAGAAGGGTTAAGAAAATAGAGAATTATTTTTACTGTTTTCTAGCTCATGTAAATCGTCCTCATGACAGTTTGTTGTAGATATCCCCACTACACTTACTTTTGCTAGGCAGTTGTAATGTTTTTAATTCTGTTCCTTTGTAATTTTTCTCCTTTTTGTCCTGGCTTGGTGTTTATCCTGAGTGGAAGAAAGAGAAAGAAGTAGAAACCATACCACCTGTGTTACTTAGAGTACCCTTCTGTCACCTTTGTTTAACCTCTGGAAAATAGTGCATTTTCCCTGGGAAATCCACTGGTGCTGGCATTTCCAGGCTTGGGACTGTGTGTCCTTGAGAACCCTCTTCCAGAACTGAATTTCCTTGTACATGATATGAGAACTGCTTGGAGAAGCAGTCCAGCCACAACCCTCAGCCCTTCCTACTGCAGCCTGAATTCTTGACTTTGTGTAACCTCCAATTCACTCCAGACCATGCAATTGAAGGATCATAACTCTTCACTTTCACTCTGAGAGTCACTGACACATCTGAGAATGAAAATATTTGTTAAAATACTTCCAACTGCAATTTTTTTTTATTATTAGACATGGGGTGTAAGGAGGCATTACCAGCTTCTTCTCTCCAACCAGAGCCTTGTTTGTGAGTAAGAAGGGTGAATGGGTTTGGATTCCAAACATGCTTCTGCCTGCACGTGTGGAGAATCTTAATTAAGGAGTACACTGCCAGCCCCTATGCATTTAATTTTCCTAAATATATTCCAGAAAAATCTAGTAGGTTTATAAATATTACCATGCCATTAAATCATAATAGTAGAATAAAGTTTTTACTGAACCAGAAAACAAGCAAATGAATAGAGGCAGAGAGATGACAGCCCGCTGTGAAACCAATGGATACAAATTGGTTTCCTCTAGTCACAGTTGCTTTTAACTGCTTTAGGTTCTCAGCAGCTTTTCATTAAAAATCTCCATGTGCCCTTTTAAAGAAGAAAGTGCAGGACTCCTTTATTTTTGGAAATTCAGGTACAATGATCATAATATCAGCTTGGGATTGGTAAACTGGTAGATTTTTATTTAATATTTTTTGGGCACTAGTTTCTCTACGGGGTTAGGTGGGTTTCCAACAACATATGAACAAGCTTACACTGGGCAGTTATTTTTGTGGTATTTATGCAATTTGGGATTAGGGCCGGTGTAATGGCATTTAAAATATTTTATAAGCTTTGGTTTGTTTTGAGTTTTACCCCATTTTTCATTTTGTCATATAAAAACATCCCCAAGGAATACCTGTTTCAATAAAATGAAATAATTCCTGAAAGTGTTATTGTCTGAATCAATATTTTTCTTTTGGGTTGTCAAAATAGAGTATACATCTTGAAATATTCCTATGTTTAGGCATATGAACTTTCATGGTTTTAAAATTTCCTTGGTTCATTGTTTTATTTTCTAAATCAGCTTTTTCTTTTGTCTTTCTCACAGAATAAAAATAATTTTGTGATAAACACCATGAACCTGCTTTTTCACTAGGAATCAAATACCATGTTTAAAAACATGTCTCATAAAAATCATCACTGATACTCAATGCTGCCTACAATTTGGATTTTGTCCAATCATTGTTCACTGCTATTCAAGGAAGGGGTAATGAGAAGAATTTTCAGCACAGAACCACAAAAGGCAGTAATCCTGTTTTGCTGGAAATAGCTGTTACTCAGAGATTTCCCCAAAACTCTAAGGCTAATTTTTGGTTAAAGAGCCTTAGACTTAGTAGCTTACCTAAATAAACTAATCCTGATGTTACTGAAACTGGACAGTAATACTCAGAAGTGAATCTTTCATCCTTAGCAGGATTTATGGTATGGAAATTGCTGAACACTTCATAGTGTGCTAGTTTGTGACCTGGGGTTCAGAAGTACAAAGGAATTACAGAGATATATGATAATACAGGACAATAGTTTAATTTCTGAGGTTGTCTGAGAAGCTATAAAGTTAATATCTCATTTCTTCTTCCACCACCTACTAACCCACAAGATCAAAGTGGGTCATGTAGTCCTGGAAATAAGGAATTGCCTAATAGCTATGGACTTCATGCCCTGAATTATCTCTGCAGGAGAATAAGGTTTGAAGAGATAACGACATATGTGATAGATCAGACACAGTTCTAGTTCCTAGTTTGGGCCATTAGGTAAGACCTGAGCTAAGCACAGAACTCTCATCACTTTGAGCTACAGGGGTGACCTACTTTCTGTGTATTGATTCAACTCCTGAAATTCAATATTCTGTATGAACAGAATTCATGCAGAATTCGAAATGTTTTGGCCCAGGACTCCAGCTGATGTACGTCTATCTGGGTAGATCTGCTAAAGGAAGCAGCAGTTTGAATCTGACCATGTATCTTCATCTCAGCACCTGGTACTTTGAAAGTGTGTTTAACTTAATAAGTAAGCCTTTGTGTCAAGTTTCACTCACTTGCATGGATTTCAAGGTGTTTTGGAGCCCAGCCATATCAATCAGCCCAATAAGAAAGGAAACTCAATTCAGGGGACATTTTAGAGCATGGTACCTAAGCACTTATCCAAAAGCACAAAAAATTGATCTCTGTCTGAGTGTATGTTTGCCTGGACTTATCACTACCGTAATTTGAATGAACATCATCAGCAATTTTCTGCAGCTGCTCCAGCTTGACAGAAACCCAGGACTGTCACTGAGATTTTACAGTAGAGCTGCTCTAGAGATCTTAATGCTTCCCTGTATTAAGATCCTTGTTATCTCTGTTAACTTTTATTTACCCCACATGTCATAATGCCTCCGCCAGGCTAAGAGTGCGAAGGACATTCGGAGCCCACAATGCTCTTTTGTAGTCTTGCCTGGTAGGAACGTCAGGGCAAATCTTCAAAAGCAATGTTCAAAAGAGAGGCTGCTAAAGAAGCTTGAGAAATGCAAATCCTATTTAAATAAGGAAATGATGTTCTTCAGTGATCTCAATAAGACCAGCTTGAGCAAGCCAGGAATGCAAACGAAATCAAAAGATTGCCAGTCTGGCTTGACTGGCAATAATACTGTATGTGTCGTGGAGAAACTGTAAATGACAAAGAGCCAGAATGCCTCAAAGTTTTGATGTGAAAGAGACCAGCAGGGTGCAATTTGGTTGAAGATACCATTGGTTCTGGGCCACTGACATTATTTAGGAAATGAGCCATCCTGCCAGAAAGGTTTGTGAGTACAAGCAAAGAAAAGTCAGAAGGGAAAAAACAATCCCTGGTATTTACGCTTATACAGCTACTGTATAAACTGAACTCATTATGCCATGATAGGGTCTTTTTGTTGGGGTTTTAGGTTTTTTTCCAAAATGTCTGTCTCTCTCATTCAGAATAGTCCTTTGAGGGCTGTTGCTGTATTTATCCAGGCTACTGGGCCAGATGCATGAATTCCAACTCTCTCATCAAGAGTGTATAAAACGCTGAATGAGAATGGGAGGAACCAATCAAATAATGTGGGCAGAGCTGGAATTCATCCTAATTTGCTACATATCCTCGCCTAATTAATGAAGAAAGAATGGCAGAGGATCAATTGGTACAAGAGGATACCAGTGAAATAGATTAATATCAGTGAGGCAGTTTCTGCATTAATAATCCAAACACCAACAACTACAATTCCTACTGTTTATTATCTTTCACTGCTTATCTATTATAGTTGTACCCATTTCTGAATCAAAGGCCTCATTGTGCTAGGCAGCATACCCATACAGATCAAAGCAGCAGATCCTACCCAGACATTTTGATTTCCTGTAACATGCACTAAACACAGCAACTGAGCAAAACAGACACCATTGGTTTTGATATACAAGGGCTAAAGGCTTCTTTCACTTGTAATAAAAATGTTGTTACAGACCATTACATGGGTATATAGTAATTGAAAAAGACAGCATATTAAGCCATATTTCACTACCCAGTTGGTAACGATTTCTGATGATGTATTACACTTAAAGTCAAGTACTGGTCTCGTTTGAGGAAGGAAAAATTGTATCAGAATAACAATCTTAGTCATTATATTTTCATAATATTTTGGTGGCACTGATCAAAATAAAGCTTGCACACTGTTTCAGTATCATTCTTGTACAAACACTTTAGTAGGAAATGTTTCTTTTGCCTAATTGAGAAAAATGCAAGAGAAGCTTAAAAGAAAATGAGATGCATTAGAATTTCAAAGTCTCCATCTGTATAGACCTTAAATAATAAGTAGAATATATCATTAATGGCTATTTGAAATTCTAATAGAGTTCCAAACTGAAAAAATTTATTAGTAACAAAGTCCTGGAAGCCTGTCAATTTTCATCAACTGAGGACCTGCTCCACATTCATTGGCTTGATGCTATATTCAAAATAGAAAGCAGAAATATTCTGCACACTAATTTTAAAATATTTGATGACAAATATGCTGCTTTTTAGCACACCATAATGCAGTTATCCCCATTATGGAGGCATTCTGATTATTATAAGTATCTTTAAAAAGATGTGTATCAATTTATTCTAACAGTAAATCCTAGATTTACTAAGATCTTCACAAGATCAATTGTGCAGCTTTCTAAGAGGAACGAGTTTTAAAGAGTTGATATCTCATACAGTGCCTGCAAAGATTAGAATAGCTTACCAGTGTACATCAAAGATTTATCCACCTTAAGCTTCTACAAGAGAAGTTATTTTTTTCACACTTGCACATGCTGTGCATGCATAAGTGAGTAATGTGAAGCTGAGATGAAGGGGAGGTGAGGTATATCTGATGCCAGCAAAGACAATATACAGATGAGTAAAAGCTGTTTTGTAGCTTCTAGCTGCCATTTTCACAGTTAACAAATGTAGGTGGAAACATTTCTGGCTTAATGCAAGAATATTCACCATTCACTGCATTTGAACTCTGGGTAACATTTTGATCATACAGCTTTTCTGTACCCAGAAAACCCAGAAATATACCAAAGCCCACTGCTGCATATGTTGTGGAAAAAAAAAGCCTGTTGATAGCCGTGTTAACAGTAGGCAACAGCTACTGCTACAGTCTTTCCAGATTTTAGCATTGTAGGTAGGCATTAAGTTAATGGCAGTCATAGTGAAGTGTTGGCCTGTGATTTTCCACAGGACCTGCCAAAGCAGATTTTTAGATAAAGGCAGCATCAGAAACTAGGATGAGAGTGGAGGAGGAAGGACTGTATTTTAGAAATTAGGTATTCCTTTCTGGAAAAAGCCAATTTTAAACAAGCAACCAAGCACAGCTGTAGGAACAGCGTCTCCAATATTAAAACAACTTCATCAGAAAGAGAGTCATTCTTAAGATTTTTTTTTTTTTCCAAAAGCTGAGGGCAAATTGGGACCAATATGTGAATCAGCCACATATCACTAATATGTGAGGAAAGAAAAATGTTGCTCAATTCAAGCTTTAAGATGATTTACTACAACTAAGCTAATGAAAGTCTACGTAAGCAGAAGTTTCATCTTCCATCCTTTCATCCTCAGACCTCAAAACTCACCAATATTCTATATTGAAACGAGGATTCCAACAATTATTTTATTCTTTTAATTGCTAACCACTTTGTGTCAGCACTAGAATTAATTATTAGCAATAACTTGGGTGGAAATAGGGTTTTGTACATCCTACTGATTTCTTAGGATAGCAGGGAATGTATAAGTTTTGGTAGTGTTGTTTGCTTTCCATCTACTAGAGATGGTAAGGTATTGAGCTACCTAACTAGGGGTAAGACACTGTGCTTAGACAAACACCTGACTTTTACATGGCTGAACTCAAGTCATGGCTCTCAATGTCTCTCTCAAGGCTGTGGGAGAAGGCAGTCCTTGAATATAACACATTCTTGTAAAAAAAAAAAAAAAAAAAATCTGCACATATCATAAAATTTATTTTCATGTTTTAATACATAGAGGTACATCAATACCTCAGAATTTTTCAGACTGCCCAGTGTTAAAATTATCATATTGAATATAAACCTGATTTAACTTCAGTCAATGAATGGTTTAAAAAGTCACTGTCACTGGTCTTTGGATGAGTAAGTGTTAAATGCTGGAAGTATATGGTAGACGGTAACACAGGTGAGTTGAAAACCAGCTGTTATTATCTGATACTTTCTTAAGTAAATAACCTGATACTTACTTTTGCTTAAAAGTTATCAATTTACCTATCTGTCCCTGAAAAACTGCACACTGAAGTACTTGTAGAGTAGAAACCATAATGAAGAAATTCGAAGATAGAAGAAATAGACTGATTATTTTAGTGCCTCTCGTCAACTAAAGAGCATGACTAGAGAGTAAGACATAATAACCCACCAAAGTTTTTTTCATCTGAATATTAAAAGAAAAACACCAACTATACTGTGAGTTTTTCAAAGACATTATACCAATTAAACCTTAAAAAATATTTTCTTGTGTCATAGATAATATCACAGAAGGAGAAAGCAGCTAAAGCTACACTCAAATATCTTACATTCTCTTTGCTATGTAGTCCGTGTTCAAGACCATCCAGACTCAGGATCACAGCAATTAATGACACTTGTTTATTCCTGTGATTTCCTGCTGATAATTGTGGCACTCTCAAAAATAAACAATACCATTCAGCATGATTTTAATTGAACTGGCTGCAATACAGAGCTGGAAGACATTCTCAAGGGAAGCAGTATGCGTGGCTCCAAGTGAAAGCAAGCAGAAGAGGCCAGAAGCTCTTGCACCAAGACTCTGCAGAGCCACAATAAAAACCCTCTGTATAACAATGCAACTGACTTTTCATGGAGAAACCCACCATGCCACTACCTTTTTAGCAGCCTGTGCTTTTTTTCACTTAGCAAGCCTTGTCTACCCTTCATTCCTCATCCCTCATGCCTCTCACTTGGCTTTCACCTTTCAGATTCACAGCAGCATTTGCAGATGTACCCTTCACATATCAGGCTGTGTCTGTTTTGGGAAGTAACATTCCAGAATTCTCCTGAGTTCAATTGCAGAAATGCAGGAATTCATTAAAAAACAATAACAAAGACCTGAGTGTGAAAATAAAGTGCTCTTTCTTCCTGCCTTGTGTCTCTTCCTTTTTCTCATTTTTTTAACTATCAACAGGATCATATAAGTATTTATGATAAAATAGCTTAAAGGAAGAACAATATATACTCTTTTAATAATGCTTCATTTAGTCCGACTAAACCTTTTTGAAAGGGGTTTTTGCTACACAGGACATAAAAACAGATCTTATTCAAATCAAGGACCAAAAAACTACAACCCACCACATTAAAAATTCACTTTATAACTATCACGAAGTCAGATGGTTTAGTCTTGATATCTTGGCACCTTTCTGCTCATTTATATTCCTCACTCCCCTACTCAAAACCTTTTGTAATTGCTAGTATCTTTTTTCTTATCAGGGTAGAAGGTTCATTTGTAAAATCCTCACACAATGGGGGGAGTGAGCAGAATATCAGAGTGTGAGCCTGCATGTCTGCATTGGAATCAGAGGCGTACAGGAAAGTTTTGACTACGTGGCTTTTATAGAGTACATTTGAAACAGTTCAGCAGGAAAATACTAATTATCATGATAACCCATAAATAACATCAAGTTTAGGATTTCTGTGATAAAAAAAGCTGCTGCGTGTAACACAGAGAGCATCTGGCACACGGAGTGGTCTGGACTACCCTGTGCAGTGATCTAAAGCACAGTGAGAATCAGGTGGAAAGGTTTATGTGCTGCTGGCATGTTCTTGTCATAACCATAGATCTCAATTTTGCTCTGCTCAGGGAAGATGTACAAGGTGCATAATTAGTCATTGCTTATTCTGTGCACTCGGAAACGTTTGAAGCTTCTGCCCTCAGCTGTCTGTGCCCAGCTAACCACTCCTGTCCTATGGTACATGTGATGGAACATAACTTTTGAATATGTATCACTTAAATCCAAGCACAGACAGACAGCTGAGCTTAGACCTTCATGTATCTAGATAAGTCCTTCATCTTATCTACAGATAAGAGATGAACAAGTGTGAGATTCTACATACAGACTTGCACTGCTCTATTTAAAATAATGCAGATGCTTTCATGGACACTCTTTCTTTCTGTCAAAAGCACCTTTTTCTTCTTCAGTTTAAATGTAGCTGTAATCAAGGGATACTTGGGCAGAGGAGAATATGAGCTTGCTGCATAACATCCAGCACTGATTTGTCTAAATATGTTGAAATCTCAAATTAAACCTGTATAACTGCAAACATAGACAAGTCCCAAAATTGACACTAAAGCAAAGAAAGCTGAAATGTTGAAATGTTCTAGTATCCAGATTAAAATTAGTTATATCGTTTACACCTGTCAATTTAAGGAAACCAATTAAACTGCTATAATTTGAGCTGCAGTCATAATGAGAGTTTCCACACATGGTTTTACAGTGAATTAATTAAAGGTCTGTCTGCATGGGAAATTTGACCAGAATAGCTCTCGCGTAAGAACGTGTCTCTTTGTAGATACTCCCATTCCAGAAATGCCTGTTTGGTTTTGTTGTGGCGTGTTTTGTTTTATGTTGTTTAGTTTTTTGCACCCTTGAATTAGGAGATCTGGGCTTCAAGTTGTTTGGAAATACCTTATTTCAGAAGAAAAGATTCCAAGCAGACAAAGCCCTTAATGCATCTAAAACCGCACTGTCACTTAACTCAGGGTATAAGGCAGGGAGTGTTTTTAGCCTGCATATCTATTTTGGATATCCAGGGTTTGACCACAGAAGAATATTTCAATGGTTATTACAAAATCCTTTGACAGAGAGGAAAGCATAATTTATCATGCTGTGCTGGCTGATGTACTGTACATGTAAGCTCTACTTATCACTTTGAATAATACTGATGGATTTAATTCCAGACCACATGAACAAGCCAGTATTTTTCTCTTTCCAGTTCAGTTGTGCAATACTGTCATGTGATAAGAGTGCTGAACTCATAAGGCAAACTGCAGGGCACAACAACATCTAGGAAAATCTAGCCAAGAACTTAGAGCCACTCCTTTGGGAAGAAAATTCTTGTAGTAAATTCCATGAATAATATTGGAAGTCTTTTAGATTCAATAGTTGCAAGGAATCTGTAGTAGAATGTGAGGATTTTGAACAGCTGTGGCTGGTTGCAAACCAACTGTGAAGGAATGTCAAATTAAAGATGATAGTCAGAAATGATAGTCTGATATCAAGAACCTCCTTCTCAAATGATAAGTTCCTGCCATCCGGGAATAGTTTTTACCAGAGCTTAGGAGTGAGTCAGAGTGAAGTTTCACCAAGATCAGTGTTCTGTTTCTGGCAGTGGGTAGTAGAGGATGCCTAAAAAAGAGCATAGGAATGAGGCAAACATATGGTTTTCCCATGGTATGTCTTGGGAATACATTAGTATTCCTCTAACACCCAGCAGTTTGCTGCTTAGGGGCTTCCTGAACCAGAAATTATTCTGTAGTATTAAATTACCTTTTCAGGATTTTTATTACACAGATGTGTCTAGCTGACCCCATGGTAACCTTTGGCCACCATCTCTGCTTTTAACCTGCCACCTGCCTGTTCACCTGATACCCCCAGTTCTTGTGCTAGAAATGACAGATTTCACATCTCCATCCTAATCCTTCATTGCTACAGTACACAGGCATTCAAAATCAGCACATTGGTTTTGATCCGTCTAATTTAGTGTAAAATTCAAAATAATATCATAGCTATCAATTTTTTTTCTTCCTAACCTTATGAGAGAGAGCTACAAAAAAAACCCTGAAAGCCAAAAAACTTAGCTATATAAATACCATATTCATTTAAATTTTCTGGCACAAACTTTCCCTACTGAGCTAAAGGTTTACTTTTGTGCCTGAAGTGCAGATACTTTGGCTTGGCTGACTCTGTAAGTGCTTGTTTAGCAGAGCCTATATCATCTTTTCTTAGGTCAGGAAAGTAGCAAGACCTTTCTCTTCTCCCTGCCCTCAGCAGCACAATATATAAAGACAAATTGCTGCATTTTAGAAAAAGAAAAAAAAAAGGCCCTGTCTAGAGATGGTAGAAAGCTCTAGCAAGGAACTATTCTGGGATGCAGGTCTCTTCATGGTCCAGTTGCTCTCTGGGCACCACATTGCCTAATGGAAAGTAGTAAATCCTCTTATAGCTGCTGTCTGGACTGTGTTGTCCTGTTCTTTTAGTGCCTAAGTGAGACACAGACTGTGAACTTTTCCGTTTGTCTGAGGTGGCAGGGACAAAATCAGCCAGCAGCTTTCTTTGAGCTGTTTGATCAAGGAAAGGAGCAAGTTTAGAGGGGCCTGTGTCCGTACATGTGGTCTCAGATTGCTTGCTGTTCTGAACATTCCATTTCAGTCACTAGGGTTGCTTTTTTGTTGGTTTTAGGTTAGTCTCCAGCTAGATCAGTGAGCTCATCTGCCTCATCCTGCAACCAAACAATCAGTACTGATGACACAAAAGAGGGAGAAAAAATTAGAGAGGAAAAAAACGGGGCAGGGGAAGGCCCCTGATGGATTCCATCCTGCTTGGGGCACAGACATCCTACAGTAGTTTTATTGTGTTTTGAAACCATGTCTAAAAACTGGTGTGTTACTGTGTGTCTAAAGACACCACATTAACACTTGTGTGAATCTCTCTGCAGCTAGGCATGCATTGTAGCAAACACGTGGACTTGGGTAAAAGACATTAAAAGCTAGAGAAGCCACTACACTCCAAGAAAAAACAGTGCAGTTCTTGTCTGCATTCGGTGCTAATTTTATTTTCCCCACCCCAGATTTTTTGACTTCAGCTTCCAAAAGTGAAATCTGATCACACCTATTTCTGCTGGACTAAGAACCAGCTACAGCCTGGTATCCTTTGATTTGTAGTTATATCAATAATCAACTTTGCAGCTCAGGATGGAAGATTAGCAAACTCCTCAAACACCTCAGTCTTTCATTATACAATAAGATTTTCTGAACTAGTGGCATCTTCGTGGCTTCTCTCTCAATCACATAGTTTGACATGATTTTTTCTTGCAGTGTGAACCCAAGGCCAAGCCACTGCCTTGCATTATCTCTGCAGGGGAATATGACCATCACGTGCCTGTTTGATATTCTGTTTTTATGCACACACCAAAGCTGTTTTGCCCAGTTGGCTGCAGCATCACACAGAGCTCATGTGAAGCTGCTTTGCTACCACATCTACTTTGAGTATTTCAGCATTTCAGGTCCTGCCCCCCAGCTTGCATTCATGGCCTACCTAGTTCTTTCCTAAAGGTGTGTCTTTTCATGTATTCCAAATTTAAAGAACTGCTCAAGGAATTGCCAAATTAGGTCAGAGAAATTAATCATCTTCAGTATTTACTATACCTCCCATACATGTCATCTGCAAATTTTACTAGCAGTGACTGTTCTCAACACTACAGATAAGGAGGCTGTATAGCATTTGGTCAGGAACAGATTGCATTGGGACTAGTTCCATAGTATCATGATTCATTACTATTTTCTTTTGAGATTTGTCAATTAAGTAAGATTTAATTAGAGAAAGTTTTTAATTAGAGCTGGATGGCAAATGATTTTTCCATATTGCAAAATCTTCAGGATTTAATGCTTTTCCTTCCTTTCCTGAAATAGACCAAGAGCCTGAAATTTCAAATTCATGAGGGTGAAGAAAAAGAAAAAAAAGAAAGAAAGAAGGAAGGAGAAAACTCTATGCATAAAAGACTTCTAGTTTCAAAGCTTGGATAATTTTTATACTTACATGAATTTTTATTGTAATAATATTTCCCCTACTTTTCTGAACAACAGCAATCAAAATTCGTGCCAAAAAAAAGTCTTCCACTGAAAAAATGGTGAGATACATGAAGAAGTAGTGAGAACATAAAAATTCTAATATAGCTAATCAAAAGCTTCTCTTCTCCTTACAAAGACTGTAGTTTTTTCAAACTGTCACTTGCCAAACTGAGTAAGTTTTATTCCATTTAACAGAACTTCACTGATTTTTGTATAGTGATAATTTTATTTTCAGAATGTCATGAAGGACTACATCAAATATCTGAGGAGCATCAGGGAAATAGGTGCTTATTGAACTGATCAGATACCTAATGTGTCATTTATAACCTGAAGTTCGGGGCAGAAATTCACCAGAATTTAGACTGTTTCTCCAAATCCTACAAGATCCCCTGAAATATTTCCCTTGCGCAATTAGTGCCAATCAGGAGTTCACTCTTTTTTCATCTCTTCCTTTGAGTTTCAGCTGTTATCTTTTCAACATAATTTTATTTACTATTTTCTAAATCAGTGCGTAGTGTTTGGGATTCCTGCTGGTAAGAATTTAGGTTTTTCCCATGCAAGGTAGGGACCTATCTGTGCCTTGAAAATGTGATTTACAGAGCTAGGGCCCTCATTTTCAGCTAGTTCTGTCCTGAACAGGACTCCTAAACCTTGTTTTGAATTACAGCTCAGCTATTGTACCAACACTTACCTTTGACAACCATACTTTTAGTTCCATAACCCCCCCCCAATATCTAGTTTTTCTGACAAGGACAATTTTCTACACACATCCCTGCCCCTGTTTCATTTACATTGCTTGTGCTACTACTCTGTAAATCTTTGTGTATCCCTTATCCATTTTCTTGTGATTATGCCCAAGATTAGTTCTGGGATTAGAATCCTAACATTACTTACTCACCTTTTTTAAAACTAGTTTAACACTTCGTTGTAGACAAGGTCTAGAACAAATTATATCAGTGTAAGCTGGTTGTAGCTAGATTTAAAAATTAATTCCAAAAACATTCACAGCTTTGCATAAATCAAAACATTTCTCATTCCTTGAATTTCCCTCAGAAATGAAAAACAATCTCCATGCATGAGAAAACTAATTCTTGCATGCAAATTCTCCCAAGGAGGAAGTTGATTATTTCAAACAGATCCACAAAGCAGGAGAGAATGGCTCTGGCCCAAACGTGCAGAAAATAGAGTGTTCTGCTATGTGCTGAGGACATCCTGGACACATTTCAAATGCAGTTTAACCCATAGATTTGAGATATTGTGGGCAGCACAAGAGAAACCTTCAAAGCCTTGTTTTGAAACTGTTAAAATTCAATGACAACATTTGCTGCTTTAGAGTCAATGGCACTATACCAGGAATTAATTAGTTTAGTAAAACTGAAAGAAATTCCACACCCTCTGAATACTATCTGGTTACTCTTCTGTCCCAGGACACCAGAGTGAGTTTCTTGTGGCCATGAATGTATTTACTCTCACAATATGCCTGTGAGGTAGGGAGATATCAATACCCTCATTCTACAGATGATTAAATAAAGAGTGGGGAGACCTATTTCATATCCCTTAACAGACTTCCTGAGTAGTAATCTATAATATGTCTACTGTAAATACTATATATTTTATGCCTTTAGACAAGTTTATGGCTTTTACTCAACTCCAAATATTCTATCAGGACAGGCTCAGGAAGGAAATATTCATCATTAAGAAATTGGGATACACCCGACTTCAACCAGGCAAGTGCAACAGCAATATGTTGAGCTATATCAGAGCCCAGAAGTGAGTAGTTTATGTGTATTAGAACTTTCCAGGGAATATCTAATCACTGTCTCAAAGGGTGAAAACAAGGGAAGCCCTGTTTCTCCAAACAAAAATCTGGGCCAAAAGTAAATTTTCAGTTTTTGAAACAGATGTATAAATTCTAGTACTCTTAATCTCCCACAGACAAACTGGGACTTCTGGCTACCCTACCACAGTTAAAGAGCTAAACTTCAGAAAATACCCTCAGAAACTTAATGTATACAAGCTGGGTAAGAAACCTTAAACATGGATAAAGCCTAAATGCAGAACAAGGAGATTGACATAAACAGATACATACAGCATTAACTGGTGTCTTGTGCCTCTTTGTAGATGAGAAGCTTTTTCATACACAACAACCAATGCCCATGCAAAGCTTATCCATGAATATAGCTCAAATGAAACATGTTCTGATAAATCTAACAGAAAAAGGACAAAGAGACAAAGAGGTGAGATATCTCTGATCCAACAAGTAGCGCCAGGTGCAGTGGCTGGCAGAAAAACACCTTGTCACCTTCCTCCATGTCTGCTGCCCATGACTTTGTGGCGTGTGCTGGCTGACAGAAGGGCCGTGGCTGTGCTCCGGCGCCTCATGGAGGCACAGCCTCGGCCGTAAGTGGGGCAGAATACAAATGAGGTGCTGCCTGGTGCACTGTGTCTAGCCCTAGATACCTGCTGTTGTGGAATGCTGCTGGCACTGCCCTGAATATCTGACTGCCCACAGATTCACAGAAAATGCGGCAGAGAGCAAGGAGTTCCCATCAACAGAAATATTGAAGAGAAAGGATCTGCCCTGAAAAATCTACCTGAAGGACTACTCAGAAAAACCTTACAGACAGTTAGCAGATGGTGTTGTCCTCATGGATATGTTTTTATTTTTTCCATTGCTGTTTGTGTTAGCTACACTTGCAAACCTTTTCTTCCACTTTACATGATCGTCTATTGAAATCATAACACTGAATTTGTGACACCACAATTATTTCCATGGCAACTGGCTACTGTCAAACAGAGGCACTGCAAGGATGGCAGCACAGGACTGATACGATCAGCAATTTTAGTCTGTTGGTGAATTCCAAGCTGCTGGAGAGGGCACATGGTGGCAGGAAGGCCAACATAAAAAGCCCTGCACTAATCAGACATGCTTGTAATGGAAGTAGGAATAATGATCTTCAATCATCTGCAGTTAATGAACACTTAATTTGTTACATCCTTCAAATAATAATACATTAAAAGAAACCCCACTTTGAAACAACAGTAGCAAACCATAATAAGGCAAGTTTTGTGTTCCAGCCCATCAAAATAAAAGCAAAGGAGAAATCACCCTTTTGTCCTTGTGTCACGTACCAATCAACATAAATTCAGCTGGAGACAGGTTTAAGCAAAAACAATTGACTTTCTGTCCATTCCAGAATGAATTTGATCATTTAGCAAGAAAGGATCATGCTAGGATTTAATAAAATACATTTAAATGTCACATAAAAATATTGAAAGTCCACAGTTTTGGTGATGGTTTGCTGGTTTTTGTTTTTACTTTTTGTTTTCTTTTCTGTTTAATGGTGCTCTCCATTACAACCATAAAAAAAATAAATAAATAAATAAATTAATTAATTAAATAAATAAAGCACAAACAGGGAGGGTTTGTATCCACTTAAATCATGAAAGTACATAATGAGAGAAGTGTGATTCACTTGATTATAAATGTAATGAGTTATCAAAAACTATCAAATAAAATAGCAACAAGAGCGATATCTTATTTCTTCTAGATATGTCATTGACATTCCATCTTCACCTTCAGGTACCCCCTGCACCCATCCTTAGATTGGTGGTGATCTAAACTACTAAAAGACAAATATGAGAGCTATGATTTATCTATTAGCACCCTTCAAATGTTCTGTAAACCAAGCAGGGATTCTTGCTGCTGTTGTAGAGCTTGAGGGTTGTTGGTGTTTGTTCTTGTTTTTTTCTGTAAACTCCTAGAAAACAGCCTACTAATTATACCTTGAGTACTATACTTGGTTTGTTAACAGCAAACCCTTTTATCTGGACCCTAACTGTGCTTCTGCATGGCCTTTGTGCTGTGTGACAAACAAAGCAAAAAAAAGACACAGACACTACCTTGATAATCAAGATCCTCAGCAGCTGTAAATGGATGTCAGAGCTGAAGTTTTGCTGTTTTGCACCAGAGGAGGATGGAGCCTTTTGACCTTTACATTTTTATTAGCAGATCTCTGTCATCCCAGTGTAATCTAAAGGCTCTTATTCTATCCCTTTGTCTTCCAGGAAACGTCTGAAATAAGCGTCCTGCTCTCTGGAGACAGAGGAAAGACTTTTCATCATCCAAAGCCCTGTCAGGTAAGTGATTATCTGCGAGTGTGTGCTTACGCTGACTGCCTCCATCACTCACAGCAAACACGAGGACAAATGCTGATCACAATTCGCTGCGCTCTCCTGCTCCCGACTGTGGGGAACTCTGAATTTAGCTGATATTTCCAGATTAGCTGTACTCCAGTGCACATAGCTAAGCCTCGCTAGTACGAGGTGATACTTGGAATGTTTGGAATCCTAATGATTAATTCCAGCTAGAATCTTAACGACGTTTCAGATTTTTAATTTCTCTGTCTTTGTTATCAGATAAAAGAAGAAATTCTCTTTCCAGGCAGGACTGTGTAACCTGGATACATTTTCACCATGATTTTAAGCTTAACTTAATTTTCTTTTTTGACCTCCCACTAATGAATTTACAAAATACACTTGCTAGATTTAAAAATTAAACAGCATTGCAACTTTAATTCTTGTTTCCTATGAACATCTCCACTCTAAAATTACGTACAAAGTACCATTTGTTATTTTGAAAGCATGGCTTTTCATAAGGCTCCTGTCATAAATAGGACATTTAATATTGGATTCATTGTTAAACCAGACAACATGTAGAGCTGGCAGCATTTTGCAGCAAGGCACACAGCCTGTTTTATCAATGAGTTCACAAACAATCAATAAAATCTTGGGAAGAAAAGCACTACTTCTTGCCCAAATGGCAGCAGAGATTTATCACAGGAGTTTTATCTGTTAATATAACTATGCTTCTTTCATCTCAAGCAGCTACTAAAGCAAAAACTCTTTCAAAAAGTCACATTGTCAGGTGATGACAGTGGAAGTTGAAAGGGTTGTTTGGAAGGTTTTATTTTGACTACACTACACTGAGAGATAGGAGCTGTGCTATAAACAACTCATTCTGAGAAATATCTCGGTGTGTCCAACTCATGGCAGCACAAGGTTCCAAAGAAAATATGACAGATTTTTCATAGATGCAACAAGAACTATTTTCAGCAAGATTTTCTTCTCAGGTGCATTCTCTACACAAGTGGTTTCTTATGGATCCTCTTTTTCAAAAGAACCAACGTTTATTTCTGCATCCCTTATTCTGGCTATTATCTGAAGCAGTTTCAGATCCAATGGCACTCCTTTTAAAAACATCAGAATCTGACACATCTTTCCCCCTTTAAATCTTCAGCCCCAGCTGTATTTCATACCTGATTCTACTCACATGATCAAAATAAGCAAAATGCCTCAGGAAAACCAAAGTGGTTTTGTCTTTAAAATCTGGAAACCATCCAGCTCCGTGACTCATTTTGATAGGGTGACACCAGAGATAAATCAGATAAGTGGGTGGGTTCAAGCTGACTGCCACTACCTGGTTCACTGGGAAACCTGGATCCATCTGCATGGCCTGAGGACTGATGTGTTGAGTTGGAGAGCCTTCACACAACTGAGGAGTAATCACAGGACCATGGCCTTCTTGTTGTGGTCCTGAAAATCAAGCTGCAGATGAAGACAAGCAAGGTGTAGCTGAAAGGAGCAGTAGAAACCATGACTGCAATCCCTCCTTGGCTTCATGGGGTAGTCTTAAGGTCAGACTGACCAGCCACTGGACATTTAGCATATGATGGGAAAAGATATGCAGTGGGATTTTGTGAGGGACACCCAGTCTTGCAGGTTGTCTTTGTTTCAAAATAGACCAAAGATCCGAGGGCTGATGACGATTTGGCTCAAAATGTGCACAGAAGCAGGCACATAAAAAACCTGAAAATGGTATAATTCAAAGATCCTCATTGGAAGGCACAAAGACATCATTTGGATAATTGTATGGGAAAAGCACTGAATTGAAGTAGTGAATTGTTCAAATATAGAAATGCTCAGAAAATTGCCATGGGAATCCCCCATGATTTTTTGAACAAATGGATGTATTCAAAAATTCTGGATTAAAACCAAATAATTCTTTTGGCTAGAAGCTCCAATCATTTCAAATTTAAAAATGTTTGCAGTTGGTGTTTTTAACAAAGAGGCTTCCTTCACTCTAGTTTTGAATGGAAAATTTTCCTGTGTTTTCTTGTTCAATCAAAGAATGGAATGGATTTTTAAGATTAAGGAAAATATAAATTTTCATTTATTCTAAAAGTCCATTCAAATCGTTTTTCCACATTTTGACTAGAGACTGATAGGTTTGACTGAAATTACAGTACTCTCTAGAAATTATCACAGACTAATTTTGGCAGGATTTCTTTCCTTTCAATTTTCCTGGGAAAAGATTCTGACTGCTACTTACAGCACTGGAATTCCTTGTGCCTTTTTACTAACCCTCACCATTGACATGCTATTATTACTTATGCAAATCACTAAGCTTGCTTCTACTTTAATATCGTCTTAGTAAAATAGCAATAATTTCCTAGGTCAGAGAAGGCTTACGAAGAATATTTATCAGATACTCAGAACACAGAGAGCATGGCTTCTCTGACAGTGGCACAAAATTTATGCAATTGTTTTTGTTTCTTGGAATTATTCTTGATACACAGCTTACTAACATATGTGAGAATCAGATGTATACGCTGTTAAACACTGCAGTATTTATTCTCTGATTCACTACCAAACCTTTGAGTTACAGCCAGTGGTTGTGTTCCCAATATTTGAGTCCAGAGCAGTGCACGTTCATCCAAATTCATTTAGGCTTTTAAGTCTATACAAACTTGGTGGTTTTTGATGCTTGTGAGCCATATAAAACAATCTTGATTGAATTTTGGCTTAACACAGATATAAGAAGGCACCAAAGGAGATTTTGTATAAAACTGACAATTCTTTAACTATGCTCAAGATGTATTTTTTCCTTCCATTTCTGTACCTGTTGGTACAGTATAATTGCAATCCTTACACCCTGGAGGATAAATCAGAAGATCATGACAGTACAATTGGAAGCAGTCAGGCTTCTTCCACAGATTGATATGTTTTGCTTCACTCTCTCTAGTCCCCCTGCTGCTTTCCTACTTTTATCTCCAGATTTTCTTAGTCTGATTGCTTCAGACCGTACATTGTGGGTGGGTGATGTCAGTGGCATGCCTCATGCATAGAAACCTTGTAGCAGCCAATGAAACACAACCTGACAACATTCCTCAGGTTTTTCTCTACGCCCCATCTGATGAAAGACAAAATAGTTATATTAACCACACCTTGAGGCAGGAAATGCCAGCAGTAAAATGCATGCTTTTCTGAAGACTTAAAAAACTCTGTGAATCTTTGGAATAGTTTAAATCCCTTAAGAAGAATACTGTTAAAAGGAATTTATAAAACTGAACCTTCTTATTCAGAAAATTCATTCCCATGGTACATTAAGTAACAAAACACTAAACACTATGTGTCAGGTAATCATGAGTCATCAAGTTATTGTACAATACAAAAATTACTGGTAGACAGACACCTTTGGAAAGTGACCCCATATTCTTTCTCAGCCTAGATCAATTACAAAACAATATCCATTAGCTTAAGCTATCTTTAAAATGATTGGGCAGGACATGAACAGGCTACCTGATCAAAAGAAATACACTAAGCAGCAATCCTTGCTTGTTATGAATATGGGTGAAGTTTATTCAGTAGAGATAAAAAAGACTGATATTGACTTTTAAATAAGTAAACCAGTAATTGGCATTAGAAGATGAGTGTATTCCCCAAAATTTCTATATTTATAAAATTCCTTTATTGTCTTTTTTTTACTTTCTCATAATTTGCATAACACTCATCACTAGTAATGGTCAGGCAACACACTGTGAGTCACTAGAAGACAGCACTAAGAGAATTGTAAGTGTGGTTAAATGTATGGAGCATTTTAGTAGAGCAGTATGCTTTAAAATGGAAAAGAGATGATGGATAAATTGCTAAAGATCTTCAGAATTATAAGTATGAAGAATACTAATAAGATTTTATTTCTCTACCAAGGCAAGACTAGAGGTCTTTGAATGAAGCTATTGCAGAGTATCAAATTTTAAAAATAAACTGCTTTTCCAGACAACATGAGGCTGATACAAAATCCCACGTTTCTAGGAAGTTTGCAGTTTAGTATTTAAAAGAAAAAGAAGGGGTAAATCAGTAGCTGTGAAGATCTGAAGCTGCAAGAATTCAGCACTCCTGGGAAGTGTGTCACAACGTGTTTGCAGGTTCTTACATCTTGCTGTCCTGGTTTAGGGTACCTGTAACTGGTAACTGTCGTGGGATAGATCCTGAGCTAGAGGAAGCTCTGGTCATACCCAGCAGAACAGTTTTGTGTTTGCTTACAGACCAGCACTGCACTACTACACTCATGAGGCGTTGAACAGGCAGAAATTGTGATGATATTAGATTAGGCATGGGTTAGACTGTTGGCCTATTGTATTTATCCTGTTTGTAATTATGGCCAAAATGCCACAATTAATTAATCTTCTTTCAGAAGCTGAGCAGAAGAGTCCAAATTTTTTGTTTCCTGATTATGAAGATCAGAGAAGCTAAAATTCAAGTTAGATCTGTGTTAAGCAGCCCTGGTTCATAGCAAAGATAAACACTTAGTGGGCCTGCAGGGGAGGATGGTTTAGCGTCACTGAGTACAACTCAGTCAGGGAAAATGGAAAATAGCAGGTGTATATATCATCTTTTTCCCGAACTTAATCACGCAGCTGATTCACAGCAGACTGTAGAAGTGGCTCTTTCAGAGGTGCTGAGGATGGAAACAGCAGGCAAGTGTTTTTTAAGAGAAAGTCAAGAAAGATAACCTTTGCTGAAAAGTCACTGTAAGCGAAAAGGCACGGAGAGAGGAACAAGATGTGACAAGTTCAGACCATATGCAACTTTATAAGAAGTTAAATTGCTTTTCTATGGCATTTCATGGGCATGAGTCACTCATTTCATGATACATGACTGTATCTTTGTGAGCAGACGGTAGGAGATTCTAGAGAAACAGCACTATCTGGAACTATCCCACATCTCAAACCAAAATCAAGATCATCTGATTTCTGTGAAAAGCCTATGTTAGAACCATTTGTATTTGCTCAACTGACTTTTGTTTTTAAGTCAAGTACACCTTGACTTGAAGGTTTAGCCCCTTGAATAATTATGTACCTACATAAACAAAACTATTTTTTTAGAGTGGAATAAAAGGCCAAATATAATCCAATATATAATATTAATTTTTATAAAACATACCTAACAGAAAGATAACATACAAGATACTAATAATCACCTGGTTACCAGGACTTTACTCTAAAATTTATTCATTTCCAGTCACCTGTTGCAGACAAGGGCATCCTTTTTTCTATGTCAACTAATCTGTTAAGTACTGTGAATAGCTTGAAAAATTTGATTCCCCAACCTGGGCTACCTTACTTCGCTAAATTTACTCACTAACATAATGAAATTGAATAAAAGATCACCCACCCATGTTAATGTTAAACAGCATATCAGAGCCAGACTAGAGCTAGAGCGTCAATGCTGATTTGTGCTTAAGATAATGAAATTTGAAAGTCTAAAAATGATAGGGTTGTTTATAGCAAGTTCATCTCTGTAAAATAATTGCATACAAGTTCCCATAAACATAAAAGAGAGCTATTCTGCTGCAGCTGGTTGAAAGGATGGTTTGATTAAGGAATATAGATAACATTTACAGCTTCAGAAGAACTTCAAAAGACTATCAGAGAAATCGGGGAATTTAAAAGACAGAATACAATTTCCAAACTTAAAAGCATTATTTTTTCCTCAGACATCTAATTTAGATAATATACCAGAAGCCTATAATAAACCTCCCACAAAGAAATAATAGCACACTGCACACACTATAGTTGTTCAACACCCCATTTAAATAAAATTATTGGTCCTTTGCCAAAAGCCAGGAAACATGTCTTTCCCTAGCAACAGTAAGAGAAAGGTCAGGATAATATTTTTTCAGCAAAGCCTTTCCTTAAGAAGGATTTGGGATTACACTGTGGATTACATGCTTTTGAAATATAGTACTTCTAAGTTAAAATACACCTGGATCATCTCTCCCTGTCCCTTGGGATTAATTCTATTGGTTTGGAAAACCTACACCTGCCTCCTTATGTACCATTCTCCCTCTGTATTTAGTCAGAATACAGTTGCTTCAATTGCTACTTTAGCAAGTGTGTAAATGAGAAGCTGCAAATGCTCTTGCTAATTCATTGAGAGCATAGCTCAGGAGGTATTTAATTAAAAGCAATGAACTGAGCTAATCTACCTAGTTAATTTCATTGGATTTGGTCTAGTAAGCAACCTTTTAGATACCAGAATATTTAAAGGATAATATATTGTTGGTTTTTTTTTTCTCTTTTTAAAAAATCTTTTAAGGGTTTGTTTAGTACTGTTTGCCTGTTAATAAAAAAGATAATAGATTCTTTCCTAGCATTGTTTTACATTCTGCTAGGAGCTAGTTAATGATTGTGTGTAACTGGTAAACTATTACCATCTGGTTTTGAGGATTAAGTTTGCAAAAACATATGCAGATGAGTCACTTTGGTCATGTGAATGATTCCATTCAACTTCTGTTAAATGCTTTGAATCATGGTCTCCCTCAGAATCACAATCCAGGGAGAACAATGCTACAAGTGCAATAAAACAGCTAAAATGGATCAGGTGCCAGGCATAATTGACAGCTTTTAAAAAGTCAACATATCTTTTAGCAGCTCAATAGTTTGTGGTAATGACTTGAATATTTAGGAGTTTTTAATAGCCCGTTAAGAAATGCAAAAATTTCCAAAAAGGGAAAAAATCTTCACTAGATTCCATGCAAACACATGAAGAGATGTTATTTTGTGAAGTCACTATACTATTCAGTTTGCTTGAGGGTATAAATATTTATGGAATCATAAGCATAGTAATCTATGAATCTAATTTGTGGGGAAAACTCTTGCACATAAAAGCTTGGAACTTGTTACCACGAAGGTTATCCTGAATTTTCAGACTCTTTCAGAAACTTACTTGGGATTGGACTTCACTGGGCTGAGTTGGATAACAGGATTATGATCAAGTCCAAGGATTATAAACATCACATATGACCTTCAGAGGCTGGAGAAACTCAGGATTTTGCTTCGTAGCCTGGAGACACCCTTGTACTGGACAATGGAGCTAGGGAAGAAGCCTGGTGGTTTTGCTTTCTGCATTTTGGTCCCTGAGCCAAGATCAGCTCCAAACACAAGGTCAGTTGAAAAGGGAACAGATATTTTAAAGAAATTTACTGTTAATGCAAAATACAACACTTTTTATGAGAATAGTAACCCTTATATTACATTCTCCTTTTTGTTAAGAAAAAAAAGCACACAGAAGAAAACAAATGGCAAAGGAGTTTTCTTTACCTACTTTACTGAGCTGAGTTTATTTTGTTTGGCTTTCTATTTCCATTTAAAACCCTCAATAAATGCTATTATTTATTTAATAATTTATCAGAGCTATCTTGAAGGCCAGAATGAGCTGTGGAAGGAAACCCAGAAGTCTCACAAAGGAGTTCCTACTGGGTTTTGTTTCTGTATGTCACAGAAGGGCCTGTTGACATTAACATGACTTGGAGCACAAGTGAAGCAGACTTAAGGAACAGCATATTTAATGAAAGGGAGCATTCACAGTAAAACTGAACGATGCTTGAATGAACCTCTTGACCTCCTTCAGAAAATCACATTATCCTGTCACTCTTGTGAGAATGAATCCTCCCCCTCACTTTTTTTACTTTTTTTAAGAGACAACAAGTGGACAGAGACGCTCAGGAAATTGCTTGGGGGATTTGAAAGAGTTCCTGCACGCAGTAGCCAAAGGACTGGTGATCACAACATCATTATGGTTGTGAAAGATATCCAAGATCATCAAATTCAACCTTTGATTGAATACCACCATGTCCACTAAACCATTTTGCAAAGCCCCACATCCACTAGTTTTTTGAACATTTCTAGGGATGGTGACTCCACCACTCTCCTTGGAAACCCATTCAATGCTCATCCACTCTTCCAGTGAAGAAATTTTTCCTGATATCCAACCTGAACCTCTCCTGGCACAGCCTGAGACCATTTCCCCCTGTTCTATCCCTGGCTGCCTGGGAGAAGAGACTGACCCCACCTCACACTCCCACCTTTCAGGGAGTTGTAGGGAGCCATAAGGTCTCTCCTGAGCCTCCTCTCCTCCAGGCTGAACAGCCTCAGCTCCCTCAGCTGCTCCTCACAGGATCTGTGCTCCAGGCCCTTCACCACCTCTGCTGTCCTCTGGACAGGTCTGTCTTTTAGGGAGGAGCCTGAAACTGAACACAGAATTCAAGGTGCATTACTCTTGGCATGAGCAATAGGTCAAAGGATCTTTTCACTGACAGCACCTCAGTCTGCTGGAGCAAGGCACGGTGGCGTGGCAGCACTTGACAAGCAGATGTTTCACACTGGAATCCTACTTTGTGCCCCAAAGCACTGCTGGTTTTATTTGGCTGTTGTTTGGGGGGGCGTTATTTTTTGTTTTATAGAAATTTGGGGGACGTATCTTGTATATTAAAGACATGTTAAAAGAGACTTAATTTAGGAAGACTAGTTAAGAATTTGAAACTTTTTTCAAATGTCTTTTTTAAATCAGTACTTCATCAAAATTAATTTTCCAAATAGTTCATTTTCACTATCATTTTCCAGTCCAGAGAAGAGTTTTGCTATAAAAATTTCTGACTTCATAACAACACTAAGGTCTAAATTCCTAATGAATTCTGTATGTATATATTTTTAACAATAATGTAACCAGATTAATAACTTATCATAAGCATAGCTAAAGATGGCCACTGTCCACATAAGTCTGGGAACAAAGGAATCTCAAAGAAAAAACAGAAGTTTGTGAGGTAATGGGGACAGCATTTTACAACTTCTACTTCTGGGTATCTTCAATACGTTAATCACCAAATTTACTGTCTAACAATGAGTCCACTTGTATTTTATAGTGTTTGAGTTTTAAATATACAAATCCAAAATGCTTTCAAGAGAAAAACAGTCTCTTTTTTTTCAAAATCTTCTCATAATTTTTTTCCTGCCCACTTTGAAGACAGTGATGTCTTTGTGCTCACCTCTCTCAGTTCTTCTCTGCTGTTGACAATTGTTATTTCCATAGTTCTTTCCTGGTGGCACAGAGGGAAAGTTTACTAATTCCTGACTCCTACCTACTACCTTAGAAGTAGAAGAATGAAGCAGAAGCTCAGATGGTGTATCAAGTGGGCAAATTGTGTGTATTTGAGTGGATGAGGACTGGGAAGCTACTATATTTTTAGAGAGTATATGCATGTCACTTGCCCCAAATCAGGCCCCTTTAATAGGTTTCTAGCAAAAAAATCACAAATATTTGTTACTTGAAAAATATGAGTCATTATATAAAATGAATGAATCCTATAGATATGAGATAGCATTAGGAAAAAATATCTGCCTGTTCAATAAAGAAAGTTATCTATATTTTAAAAAAAGTCCCTGTCTCCAAAAATCTTTATATATGTACATATATATGCATGTGTGTGTGGTGTGTCCATGGCTCCAAAACTTTTATGATATGTTTTAACAGGAAGGTCTAAAATAAGCTTTGTTTTGTTATTATTTTACTTTCTTTGACAGTTTTCTGCCTACATTTTATATTACTTTTCTACTGCCTCTTTCTCAGTTTCCCACAGCATGTATCTCATATGATGCTATCTTTTCTCACAGATTCTTTGCCCTTAGTTCAAAAGTTTCCTGGGATAGGGCAAATGTTATTATGGCATGTAGAAATGGCAGTTTGATAGAGTAAGAAGTAATTTAATTCTAAATAGAAATTCTAAATCAATTCCATAAATATGAAGACTAATAATATGAGAGGTTAGATTAAATTTTAAATTAATTCTAAAATCTTTGACTCAAACTTTAGATCAGTTCAGTTTAACAGCCTGTGAAAAGCTGGATGTGCTCTTAATTTCAGTGCAATGAATGGCACTCAATATCTCCCAATCTCCCAGTCTAGTGTGGGCCCATAATATTGAAATCATCTGAGAAGCCTCCTTTTGCTTCCAGTGGCATTGGAAAGAGGCTGAGTGTAAGATTCAAAATGCATAATACTTGACAGTCCTTGTGATTGCCCTCATTCCTCTGTAAAAAAAAGGAATACTTTGAGTATATTAATTCATAACTCTGAAAAAAATGGGAAAAATATATCAAATCTGGCTTTTATAAAAGATCTAATGTTTATGCAAAGTCTCAAGCAAATCAGCAAGCTTTAACAGCAGCAAGCTCAAATAAATGAGGGTTTTGCTACAAGTTGCTGGTCTAAGGCTACACTGCTGGATCCACAGCAAATACTGCAGCCTCAGGCTTTCTTGCTTCCACACCTGCAGAGGAAGTACAGAGCAATAAACCTAAAAGATTTGGGTAGCACCAACTCATTTAAAAGAGAATTATGTCAGTAGAGGAACCTCTCCCTACCCCTGGCACAGCAGCCTGTTTCGACAACGATGTTAATTCACCTTGTGCCCTCTCCCTCCTGGTAAATTTGTGCCCCCAAGGAAGTCCTTTATCCCGTATTTATTGATCTAATTTTTCTTACAAATTTTTTCCAAAACAGGAATTTTTATATCGACTTCTCTTTTGCATAAACTTCTCACTTGTCACTTGTAGTATGTCTAACCTTGAGCAGAATTCAGGTTTTTAAGTTGTTCTAGTTTTTGATTCCAAAGAAAGTATGAGGTAACTTTTCTCAGTATGTGAAGCCCTCATGCTATCCCACCAAGAAAAACTATAAGAAGAAGAGAAAAATATATATTTATCTGTCAGAGTTAATAATTATAGATTATGCTGTTCTTAATTATAAAGCTCAACATTTAATTTAAAAAACACAAACAGCAACAGTCTTGTTTATTGAATGTAAAGCAATATATTATATGGCCTTATTCTGAAATTATTTACACACCATCATTTCTGTCTCTGATTTTGGTACAGGTTTAATGAGAATGGTTTTAACATGAGCTTTTTGGTTAAAATACACAAAATTACTGTTTTATCATACAAAAAAAGCACACATTTTCTAGTATTGGCTATAGAGACTATTCATCTAACAGCATGTTTGGCTTGGCCTATTAAAAGCAGTAAATTTTTACACGAAAATGGACCACCAAAAATTCTGATGTTTTGTTAAATCTACAGGCACCCTTTAGAAAATCTTGTTATCTTTGTCTTCTGTCTTGTCCAACATTGTGGACACTGTAAAAGTGCCAGGGAAAAGAACAATTTATTGTTCTCATTAGTCACCCCTTTTTCAGAATAGTGACATTCACTCTGCAGCTGAGATCAGAGGGTTTGGAAAATAATCCCTGGATAAACATAGTCATATTTCCTAATTCTTCCATGCACCCCTTCCCTGTCAGCTGCTGGTGCATAGGGACAACCTGGAGAACGATATAAAGTCTGTTTCATCTGCACCTAGTGCAGGGAAATAAGAGGTTCTACAGAATGGAGCAGCTGGTCCTGAGAATTAGGTGTCCAATCTGTGATCTTCTGAATTTTACCATGAGTCTGGTCCTCTGAATTCAACACCCATTGATGTTTGAGGTGCACTTGGTGCCCTCTGGAGCACATGATCTGTAAGAAAGCCTGTTCATGCACTCATCGCAGATGAATGAGTCTCATGAAGGGATGATCAGGAGATTAACTTCAAAAGTATACCTCTAACCTGGACCATGTCAGTGCAGACACACTAAAAGTGACCAGTCACAGACACCCAAGGAAGAGTTTGCCCTGCATAAGAAAGTAGTGGGGATAACTTTGGTGTGGTCTGGAACTTAAAACATCCCCAAAGCTTTTATAATCTTATGTATAATATGATGGATGGATACTGGATTCAGTTTCCAGATTTGCTACTGATTTACTACCCCCATTGTCACCAGCAGTCAGTAAAAAGTTCAGGGGGATGCTGACCTAGACAAAACTCTGGAAGCACTTCCCTTGTTGAGGCCATGGTTTGTCTGCTCCTTACATCTGACTTGGTATTAAAGTCATGCTAAATTGTTGTTCTGAATAAGAATTGCTGAAGGAAAAATAGCCCTCTATTCTTTAGTTTACAGTATTTATTTTTCTCTCTGTCTTGTAACATCTGTGGTGACACAGGCACATGTTATTCTGTACAGGTTGTAGCTAAACTGCACGCAGGCACTGATGAGGCTTCACATTCTGACCAGTCCAGGTGGAATCAATAAAAGATGGGGGAAAACAGAGATCAACTTAATTAATCTAAGGCCTCACATTTTAACTACAACAGATTTAGCAGTGTTAAGAGTATATCTTTATTTCCTTAGGAAAGTTCCTTGAGTCCTTCTTCAACAAAAGGTGTTTTTTTCAGTTTTTGAATATTTGAGGAAGGTGATCAACCAAAAATTTCTGTTGTTTCTTTGCAATACATTTCTTACTTGAGGAGAATAATAAACTTTCCCGCCAGAATGATCTTCATCTTCATAATCATTAATTAAAACATCTTGTTTCAAATTGAGTTTCTGATTTCAAGCCTTTATTGAGCATAAAGAAAATTGTCAGTAACATAGCTTATTTATTTATATAACCAGAAAAAGAGAGAGTGACAGATACAGGATATGGGAATGCAGCAAAGTCAAAGTAATGTAAGTGGTGGATTACTGAAGTATACTTACAGTTATAAAAGTTACATCAACTGTATATTTTTAATAACTTGTCCTTTTTTTCTTATTAGAGTTAATCTAATGCAGGCAGTAAGTCACAAATTTTTTTTCAGTTCCTTTACTCTTGACATCCACATTTCTAGAGTGGGTATTTTTTCTTTTTGTTTGTTTGGTTTTTTTTTGTTTTTTGTTTTTTGCAGCTATAGCAGTGAAGTTCACTTGCTGGCAGTATTATCAATGATTCCAAGAAGTGCTCCATCTTTATTTAATTTCAGTAAATCAGGACAGTTATTTAAGTCCATTATAAAATAGAATTTGGCAATTTATCAATGAAATAACTTGGGTACTAATTTTCTCTCTGATTTTGAAGCCTTTTGACAAACAGAGTTTTTTCTGTAATGTCTTGCACAACAACAGCTGAGATAAATGTAACAAGCACTGACTAAATCTTTCATTACAGTTGCATTACAACTTTTTAATTTAAGACCAACAAATCTGATGTTTGTTGATAGCAACTTTGATAGATGAAAAACTGACATTCATGTCATCAGACTTCAGCAGGGGAGGTACAAAAACTGACAGGACTGGAAGCCTTTGAATTCTGCCAGGAGTTTCTACATTGGCATTTAAACATTCAACACTCATCCAGGGGGATCCCAGAAACAACCTTTCTATCATGATGCTAAAACCTGAGCTAATACAACTGTGTATGTCAATTCATCTCTCATCATCCCTTACTGGGTTAGATATTTTGTAGGTCTCTAATGGAGGCTGCAAGCACAACCAAAATCCAGAGCACCATAAAACATACAAAACTACAGTCTTGTATAACATGGAATCAATGTGTTTTAGTGGCCTTAATGGGTTTGCAAAGGCTGATAGCTAGAACAAGAGCACCTGTGGCTCTAATCCCTAAAAGAGTTCTGAATGACGTTTTCATAGTCTACTCCTCCAGTGGCTTAATAGTTATGTGTGGTGGTTTCTGCCCAGGGGGGCACTTTTGGAAGTAGTGCAGGGGAAGATCTTAGCAGCTTCCTCCGTGTCTGACAAAAACAACCAATCAGTAATTAGCTTTGAGGATTGACACTTCGTTACACCGGTGAGAAAGGTCAAAAGCTTCTGCAAACACCCATGTTAAAAACGAAGAAATCCCGGGAAAACCTCTCTTTATACCCTTTTAAGTTTTGAGCCTGTTTTGCCTTTCTCCTGATCCCATCTCACAGCAAGAAATGAGTAAGTACACCCCAGTGAGTGCCCCTGTGACTGGCCAGCACAAGAACTACTACACTATTTGATCCATTAGCTGGGAAATTTCAAATTGGCAAACCTAAACCACTACACAAATTGGTGTTTCCACCCGGTTTAGAACAGAAACCACTGCCTTATGAAACCTAGAGAAAAAGTCGTGGACATTTGTACCTAAAGTATAACTCCAAGGAAAATAGTTTTTTGGAATGGAAGTTGGTCTGGAGACCATAGGATCCACCTGGCAGATGTAGCTCAAACTGGACCCCTGGCCTTTGTAGCCATGACTGGCCACAGCCGTGCTGGTGAGGGACATTGAACCAGCTGAGCAAGGGAGCTGCTGTTCAATCAGGAGATAGAATTTTGCTATCTGTTTATCTTACATACAACATTTTGCTTTGTGGTTAACATGTGGTTAAGGGCTCAACCTTGTGTGTTAGTCAATATAGCCTTGTTTTGGCGTCACACCTAGAGCTGGGGGTCAGGGAGAACCAGAGTGAAACTGCATGTTTCATCCTGCCAGAAACAGAGAAAGCAAACCAGCTTGCAAATTTAGATCTCCTCCAGGGACCTGCGCCCAGAGACATAGTTAGGAAACCCAGGGATGGAGAGTTCTCCCTGCCAAGCTGCAAGGAATGGTGGTGACTGCAGGAGTGCACGTGTCCGTGTCCTTGGAAACCCTAAAACAGACCAACCATGTAAAGCTAGAGTTTGTAATACAACTTTGTCCCATATGCAGCTGAAGGCATTGCAAAAGAGTGACCACTCTGTGTCCAGTACCAGCTTGCTAAAATACAAGTGGAATAAGCTATAACATACAAATGTAGGAGAATTAAGTTTTCCAGTCTGCAGAATCCTGCTTCGTCTCTCTTCATTCTCTGCTACATGGTAACAAATTACTGACTACACCTTCCCTAAGTGATGCACTGACTTGTATTCTCATTTTGTCCTAGATAAAATACCCTATAATCATAGTTCTCTCACAAAACCAGGGCATGTAAGTCTCCATTCCAAATGCTTCTGCCTATGTTGTTTCGTCTTCATCAAATTTGCCTGGCAGGATCAAATATTAACGTGTCTCCATTTCCTTTCTTTGCTTTTACTTTTGTCACCCTTCAGTTCTTGAAGTCCTCTTCAAGTTCCATCAAATCAGTGAGCATAATCCCTGTTGGTGTTAGCAGGAGTTCATCAGGACCTAGCAAAGTACTCATCTTACCACTCCTTTTGATTTCTATCTCATTCTTGTTTGCATGCTTCCTCCCAAACATTTTACTTAATCCAGAAACAATTCTCTAGTCCAGGTCAATTTGTATTTCACTGTCACACAACCATAACCCTTCGCTGGTCCCAATAATGCTGGACACAAAGTTGTTATTAAACTGACAAGCCACCTTTGGTATTCCTCTCTGACACAAAATTGAAATGGTGCTGACCTGTGTGCACTGCCAGGGACGACAGAAGAATCTCACTCAGGGCTCTGAACCAGTGAGGATTCAAAAGAATCCCCAGAGGAGCAGAGGTATCACAGGCAGTTCACACCTTGCTGGAAGACTAAATAGTTTTGTGAGGTCTTTTTCTATGTTAATTCACTCACCAAAAATACAACTGCAAATTTTAATCAAATTCAGGGGAATATGTTTGTGTGAGAAAAGCTGTTCTTCCAGCCCTGGAACTAACTCATCACAAACTGTTTGCTTCAACAGGATACAGCTGTCAGCCAGCCCAAATGAGACTCAGAAGCAACCCTTATTCTTCATCTACTGTTCTTCAGAAGTAAATTGCTTAACTCAACTAATTTCTTTAATTTTCTGGGGCAAGATTTTCATTTTTAATGTCAAAATTCAATATTCTTTGGTTATTTTTAAGGTAAAATAAGGCTTCTTAAGATTAAACAAAGCATTTCATTACACTGAATGGCATATTCATTACATGTTAGATTTTTATTTCAAGTGAGATGTTAGTCCCTAAATGAAGTCAGTTTTGTTTCTTAAACAAATCAAAACATTGGTTCTTTTATACCATGGAGAAGCACCTATAAAGGCAAAGAATTAAGTGGACCTTACACAATATACATATGGTGAAAGTTGATTTTCCATTACAATTTCCTCTCACCCCACTGTGTCAGTCCTGGTCAAATACTCCCTATCCTTCTCCCTTTCCCTTTCACTTCCTTCAGATGCCCAAGACTTCCTTACAACTTCTACATTTTACAAATCTAAACTTTTGTTTGCATCTTTCTAAATAAAGTAGACTCCTATTGAGAAAGGAAAAGTTGCAAACTTTATAAGTCATAGAAGAAATATTAACAAAAAAAGGCCTTCCAGCAAGTTCTGAGTTTGTTGTCTTCCAAACGTGTCACGAGTTCAGTACCTGCCAAGCAGCCCAGCCCAATGTATCCCCCTGCTGACCTGGTGCTGTTTGAGGCAGGATGGAGTGAAGGATCCCAGTGCTGCTCGCTGCCTGGTACACCTGCAATCAATTACCATTGCTGTTCTGCTGTGAAAAGCTCAAATGCCTTGTTTAGCTGGGATGATAATGGTATGGTTTGTGTGTAGTTGTCCATCAGACCACATTATAAATATCTGAGCAGCATTTTGCTCTATTGCTCTATTCAGTGCTCTATTGCACTGAAATAAATTTCCTCTTTATGAAATTCTGAACATAGTAGGTAAGAGTATGGTTTTCCTTAACCACATGGGGTTGTTCAATACATTTCAGTATATTTTAGAAAAGCAGATGAAATATTATTTCATTATATGAACAAAAACTAGCACAACTAAGACCCCAAGAATGGTGGCCACATTTTGAGGAAGCATATTAAAAGCAAAGCTGGTCTCACATCTTGTAAGTGAAAATAGTTTGACTCAAGCTATGCTTAAAAAGGAGACCTTTGGGGGAAAAGGCAATGCCCAAATACTCATGTACTAAAAGAAGTGGTGTGAGTGACTCAGGATTTGTCATGTCTTCTGAGTACCAGAACACTTCCCATGTGGTATTTATTGTACTGATGGAGAGACAAGCCTTGAATGACACACAGGGTGTGAGCTTCTAGTGCCTGACAATGATTTCAGTAAAGTTGGCACAGTCTGGCCCTCCTGGGCAAATGGGGGTGTGTGGGGGGTGTGGGGGGATAGCAGTGGTTTGTATTGAAGCAGTTGGCTTTGCTGAGTGATGATAAACTAATTATATTCTAAAGTGGCTAAGTGGTCTCTTGGCCTTCAGCCTGTTATATTTCATACCAAGCAGGCTGTCCTGTGGGAAAGAGAAGAAAGATTCAGCAGAGCTCTGTGTGCTCCACTGAAGCTTTGAGCATTGCTGGGTGCTCAGCAGGCTTGAAAAGGTCTTTGAGGTGCATGTCAACCTGCACCATAATACACAAATGTGAAATTGCTGGGTTAAATAAAACCGAACAAAAGACAGCCAAGGACAATAAGAACAGGGATTCCTTCTCTAAGGTGAACAAGATACACTAAACTCTTACTGAGGCCTCTTACTGAGAAGAGAGGGATTGATATTTTTTATAAATTATTTTAAGTGTTATCATGATATCATATTACAAACACATGTAATGTGTATTTTATTTATTATTATTATTATTATTATTATTAGTCCTCCAATATTTTTTTTTAGATGAGCTTTTTGTAAGTTCCCTGAATCTCAGAAAGGACTAAAATATTATAAGAGGGTTTGTCTGGAAGTTAGTACAGATTGCAAGTGAAATGCTTTGGTTATCCACAGTTTTTTAATGGAAAGATATTCTGTGATTTTTTTTTAGCTAGAGCATAGCCTGAGCAGAGTTTCTCAGCCTGTTATAATTAAAGAATTAGCTAACATCTGGAAAAAAATAATAAACCAAACAAACATGTAATAGCTTAAATATTGCAGTAATGTGAGGTTTTTTCTTGGTAACAAAATAAAAACTAAGTTAAAATATAACATAGTTTATTGCTTGCAGATTCCATCATATTGTTTTGTTTCCTGTCTTGCATAACTGGAAAAGCATCTATTTGAAAATACACACATTTTTTCTGTTTTGTTTTCTGGTGTTTTACTGACTACCAAGGCTATTTTGACCACCAGTTCACAGTGTCATACAGACTTTATTTACCCTCAGCTTCTGACTATTTTGATTGTTATTTATTATTTATTTGAAAGCGATATTTAGATTCTATAATGCAGGGCTCTATTTAAAAATACAGAAAGAAATGGATTTCTAGATAGATCAATTGCAACTTGAACAGACAGAAATAAATACATTTCCATCAATTTTCTAAAATAATAATATTGCAGGAGAGTAATAAGAAGCATGATAATAGAAACAGATTGAAACCACTTGCTAAAAGTCCCTGAAAGAGGGACAGAACAAGGAATATTCAAAACTGTCTGGGTTGGGTGGACCCAAGCCAGGCAAGCTTCCAAAGTGGGAGATGATATTTCCATCAGTGCTAATGCACCGTGCTGAGAAGCTCATTATCCTCAGACCAATACAACTGCATCGCTCTCGGGTCTCAAGGTAATGCCTCTCCCCAGCACTGCATTATTTGCTGTGGTCATGCAGCCTTGGCTTGGCTCTAATCCAAGGATTTCTTCATGACACAACATTTTCTACAGTATATACAAGTCCACAATAAGCCTGTAAATGTGCTGTAAAGTTCATTGTAGGGGAGGGTTGAGCCTTATCCAAAAATCATCCATCTTCTGATGACGTACTTGGTTCACTTTATCACGTACTCAATGTAGGACACAAATATCTGATCAGATGGTAATTTCTTACCACAGCTTCTTGATGTAGTAATACCCTACAGAAAAAAACAAGGAAAGAAAAACACCTTGTGACCTTACTCAGTTCCTTGCTTATGTGTTTGTAAATGGAGAAAAAAATTCTCTCCATCAAAATAAAAAACCCCTAAACCAAGGCGAGTGTAGAAATGAAGCAGAGGAAAGCAGGTCCTCAAGAATTTTGATATAATAATGGTCTTCTGTCCATGAATGTCTAGATAACTTTGGGAATAAATTTAAAAGCCAACACAGTGCTATAAATGTAGGATGTAAATGTAAGGAAGTAATAATGAAATCTCTGGCAAGACTTCACTTATACTGTGCTCAGTAATACTTACCACATCATAAAAATCTGGTTTCTTTAAAATGTGGTGAGAAGGAAAGAGAGTTGATCCTAGTAATAAAAGTTATGAGCTGTGAAGACAAGAACAGAAAATTCGCATTTTGAAACAGTCACAGAAATGGCAAATAACTGAGACACAAATAGTAAGTGATGAAATTCACAAAAATAAATATTTTAGATATATACAGGAGAATTACAGGCATTTCCCCATTTTTACTAATTCTTCCTTATTTTATTTGCTATGATAAATAACACAATTGTCTGCTTTAAACTGGGAGAATTTTACTGAATAATGCACCTACAAACTGCAGAGAGTTTTTGTGCCAGTTCTGCTTCTGACTTGCAAACTGGAGCTTAAGTACAACTTCAGACTATACAGAAATACCAAGTGGCTGAATGCTGGACTGCAAGTGAGCAAATCACTATGAGAAACAAAGATACATTGCTCACGGTGAGTGCAGAGGAGCACAGATGCTATCAGTAAAGACATCTCCTGAGAAGAACATAAACTAAACTGAAGTCCATTTTTCTTTTTTTCCTCTATAAAAGTTATTTTGGAGACAGCTGTGTCAGTTTTCTATAAAATGCAGGTAGGAGGCCAAATTTTGATTTTCTTAACTTTGGCATGATTGTCTAATTTGGGTATATTTTCATTCCTTCACTTTGATTATATGGCAAGACAGTAGAGAACACCTGAAAAGAGATTTTTTTAGCACAAGTAGAAAATTAGGAAGCTATCTTTAGTTTTAAAAAAAGAAAATTTTAAATGGCTTGTTTTGCAAAAATGTGATATTCACTCATCTGATCATAGTAAAAAAAAAACCAAATCAGAAATCTCAGACATTAGGACATATTTGGCAAACATAATATCTAAAGAAACTGCTACATCTCTCTTTTCTCTTTTCTGTCCTCTTTTCACTCCCAGTGCTCCTTGTGCCTCACTGTCTCAGAATTTTGCAGGTGTCTACATGTCCACACCTTGTAGCACCCGGAGATGCTCTTTTGCATGGTAGCCAAGCTGACCTCTGGTTGGAAATGAGCTCCTATTAACCCTTATGGATGCCTGAGCAGCGTGTTCAGAGTCACAGAGAAAAGCTGGGCAGGGAGTTAAACCTCAGCCCTTTAACAGTCCAGCCTGATGTCCTTGCTAGGCACTTGCTGGAGACGGGGTCTGTGCACTGCAGTTTTTTTGCACTAGACCTATGTCCTTGGAGTTAAGATATGCTGAGCTTCATTCCAAAGGCTGGATGCTCCCAATGACTGTGTGTGAAAAGGCAGCACTCACACAGCACTGGACCCTGTATTTCACAGTCACTACAAACCCAGGGCCTTTCTTTTTCTTTTTGAGTGCAGCATGTGCCTGAGCAAACCTTTTAAATCAAATTCTAAAGGCAGGAGATGATTTCTTACTCAGAAACAAGCAGATGCCAAGTCAATACCAGCCGTTTCAATCCCTTATGTAGAGGAGATAAATATGCATCTTGTACAGGTGGAGAGAGTACATCAAAAGAAAAATAGCATCATGGGAAAAAAAAGAAAAAATAGAAAAAAAGTCATGATAAGCTAGTTATCAAAAATACCATGAAACCAAAAATAAAACACAGAAAAATATTATTTTAGTATGCACTGACAGTAGTGGTGAAACATGAGAATTATGTTCTGCATACTGCTTTTAAAAGAGAAGTATTGAAACCATTGTAGCAGAAACATTGTGAGGGCCTTCTTGTGTTGTAACTGATTCTAAACAAAATGACTTTTTACTTGTCACATGATGGATTTTATTACAAAATAACCCAAACCTAGAACTTCAGATACTGATATTCTTGTCAGAAGAAAGTGAATTGCTAAGTAGATTAAAACTGTCATATACAAGCAACCCCCATCCCTCTGCTGATGTAAATAGGGCTAGCTCTATGCAAAGCTTCCAGACTGTGTCTTATACTACCTTGTTTATTTATTGCCTCTTAGTCCAGTGGTATTCACAAAAATAATAATATTTAATGTTTGTTTTAACCTTTAAACACCTCAATGCCTAAAAAGTCCAAATCTTTGTTGCTACATTCCCAGTGGTTATTCCAGTACGAAAATTCTTATCTTTCCTGGTTTTCTCTCCAGCTCAATTCCTTCCCTGATTTTAGATAACAGGGACAGACTCTGCTTCTGCTTGCTCCTGTCTTCACACAAGTTCTTCCAGCACATTAATTCTTGAAAGAAAAATTTAAGATTTTTGTCATGGAGTTCACTACGGCATAATTTCTGTGAGTAGATATGTATGCAAAACTGAGCAAGCCTTTAACTGGAATAAATATGGGGTGTGCCTCCTGATTTACCCATCAGGTTATTTTTGAGTGCCATGAATCCTGAATATCTAATCTGGCAGGTTCCCTGTGTGAGGAGCACAGTAACATATTGACCAGGGACTGTGTAAGATGTTGTAGATGTACAGTTTAGAAGCCCCATGAGTCAATGAATGGATTTTTATCAGTATAGTCAGGCTTTGGATTCTGCCTGAAAACTGAGGAGAGAGAGGGAGTGGGTAGAATTTTCCTACTTGCAGAATTCAGCTGCTGGGGAGAAAGTGCAATATTTCAAGAACAGAAGGTGTGGGTGCTACTTCAGAAGTACAGCTGTGAGGAGGAAATATGCTGTGAAATACTTATATTAAGATATCTCATGCAAATGATACACGTGGGTCCAGTGTCTGAGAAACAGTGTAGATATGATTATGTAGGAAATCCATGTGAATTGACTTCTTACAGACCAGTTCCAAATTGACAGCCAATTTCATGTAAATTAAGACTATGACATCACCTTTATATATGAGTAGTCTTTCTTAATATGGAAAGTAATATTTTACTGTTCCAGATAGATTAATAACTTTATAGATACAGTGCAAGTTCCCAGTTGTCTTCTGTCAATGGACAGGCTTCTATCATGTCCATATTCACACTCAATGGTAGGGGAACAAATGCATACACACACTGAAAACACAAAGTAGGTACTTGAAATAGCTTGAAATCACAAGTATCTATTCTTTTGTACTGTCTAAAGATGTTCCCTCTGAGATGAAAAAGGTCTGAAATGCCACCACTCCTTGCTATTCTAGGGACTGGGAATGCTATTGTACCTACAATTCTTTGCAAACTGCAAGATTTTTAATGCTGAAACCTAAACCCCACTCCTGTGACTGTCTGCACTTCTAAGACTCTCACTGCCAAAATATGAAAACTATTTCATGGGTCCAAGAACAGGTATTTCTCCACATGAGCACAGAATTTCCCAGACATACAAGCAAAATCTACCTGTGTCATCATTGTCCATAACTTTGCTATAAATTGTAATAACAAATTTCTATAATAAATCATTAATATCACAATCTGGCTTTTGATATAAAGGATGGGGTTCCAGTTACATCATTGATGTACGATTTTCTTTTTAATGTCTCAAGTTTACTCCAGTTCCTAATGCAGTAGGAAGAAATCACAGTTATTTTAGCTAGGTTTCCATTTCAAGCCTGCCTGAACTCTCTGCACTTAAATTCAATGCCAGCTTTTTCCTACAAATATATGCTGTTAAAGAAGTGAGCTAAAATTCACAGAGCTGTCAAGTAAGATATCCATTAAGATAGCAAGATGCCAGTGTTCAAACTTCGACATTATAGCATTAACTCTCTAAGGAATTCACTTTGTTAATGAGAAACAAGACAGGAAGCAGTGCATGATGCAGGGGGGTGGGAGATGGGATACGAATGTGGAACAATATGATGGCAAAATAGAAAGCACAGATTGAGGTACCACGAGGAATCTGAATTCCTCAACTAAGACTTGTCAATGAGATTTTTAGCATATGATATGCAGTTTTAATTAAATTATGGCCCAGAGTCAGAGAAGAAAGCCAAAGGCCCAGGTTTTTATTTCGTTTTTAGAACAGAGATCTTATCTTCTACAGTATTTCATGAACTTCTAATTAAATATGATTTATGGTTTTAAAGTACCTGGAAATGCAGCATGACTTTTAGGATTCATGCTTTGCTGGACTCAGAGCAGTGCTGTCAAAGAGTGAAATTCCTTCTTCATAGGTTCAGATAGATGTGAGTAAGGTGTTATAAAAAAAGTTTAACTTGAGCACTGTGTGCCAAAAATGTTACTATACTTCAGAGCAACAAAAAAAGTGTCACTTTGTGTGCAAACATATTCAACAAAACTACTTGTGCTTGCTTATAGTAGCAGGGCACAGTTTTATACAAATCTAATGACTTCTGAGCACTGCCAAAAGTGCTATTTCGATCTGATGGTTATTTTTTTGCTGTGCCTGCCAAATCCTACGATTTTTGGCAACTCTAATTGCACTTCTTTCACACCCCATCACATTATTTCAAACAAATACGTTATCTCTTCTATTTAAAAAGTGTAATATTCCTTTTCCAATAAAAAAAGTTTCTGCAAACAATTTTACTCATGGTGATGATTTATTATTTAGTATATTTCAAGGAAGTTTTCAGAGCATAGCTGTGAAGGCTGCGTGCAAATGAATATCAGCACTTGTTGTGTCGTATAAGAAGAGAATGTGGAAAAAATTTAATAAAGTGTGTTAGCTGAGGCTCTTCTGATATTACAGTGGGCAGATAACTTCTTCAAGGCAAGCTTCTCCTAAAAATACTTTAACATTCTCACAGGATGAAGGGTTATGGTGCTCTAGTTAACAAAGCAATGCTTGTAATAACTGAAGATATATATATTCATAAACCATCAAATTCAGGAAGTGAGACCTTAAGACAAAATCTTCCAAGACAGATTTACTCAGTAAAACAGAGGATAATATTGGATAATATATTAGAACTGAAGGGATTTGTGCTTTCTTAGGACAAATATCTGGTGCATGTGTATGATATACTTCTAGAATCATCAGAAATATGGGAGTTTCTTGTGGGGGGCAATGTGCTGAAATTATTTGTCAGCAGGATGTAGGGTTGTTAAGGTAAGTTAGAAGTGGTTCTTATTTTTTTTCAACAGTTTCTAAGTGGAGATGCATGGAATATGACTATTTAATTTCATATAATTCTGCAGAAATGGCTGTGATTTGAGAATGTCAGAAGCTTAATAAAAACAATAATAACTCTTAAAAAATTAAAAGTACCAAGACTCACCCCAATATAAATACATTTATATTCATGGAATACACTGATGTCTTTCTCTGCCCGTACTCTCTGTGAAAAGAGAAAATGGTTCAAAATAATGTTCCTCAAAGAAGGGTCCTGGTACGAATTCACCAACTGCCAAACTACACCATCACAAGTAAGAGGAGAATCAGTCTTGATGCTCTACTGCAGCTTGTTTCCATTGATTCTTGGAATTTAATCACATTTCAGCTGTTGTTTCTGTGAGATGATTTCAAAACCCACTGAATTAAATTGTATTATACCAATAGACTGATCTTTTTTTTCACTGCAACTGCACTCAAAACCCAATTGTTATGTCTTAGAAAGATAGAAGTATTTTCTGGTGTCATCTAGTTTAAATGGCTTTTTTTGAATGCACCTTTGAAAATTAGGTCTGGAAATCTGTTTTGAAATTCAGAATCTATCAAAGTCTCTCTGCTGTGAAATTGCTGTTTCTTCTTGAAGCTTTCCATCCTCAGTGAAAATGTTTCCATTTGACTTCCTTTAACCAGTAACTTACAACCACTACAGTTTTGAAGAAACACTTTGATTTTTGAAAGTGCAAATCCAGTTTGTAATATTACTAATTAGGAAAAAAATTTCTAATGTATCTAAGCATAAGAACACAATCTATTAGGGGCTACCCAAACAAACTGGGACCTTATCCTACACATTCAGTCAGAAATCCCCAGTGGATTGTGGCTTGAACTACGAATACAAAACTCTCTGTAATTTGTACCGATACACTCTTCAAAGTGCAGAATAAGATTTTGAAAACAAAATAGTTAGAAATAATTTTTCTAAATACAGAGCAGTAAAAAGTGTACAAATCCTCCACCTTTGATCATTATGTATTTATGAAATAAATTTATAGCTACGTTCTTACTCATTAATTTCCAGCCAACATCTGAGATATGCTATTTTCCTTCAGTAGTTAAGCATCTGAAGGGAACATTTAAACTCACACTCAAGCATTTGTTAGAACAGAAGTCATAGACCTCTAGCACAGATCTGTTCTGAGAATGATATTTGAAAAAAATGTTACTGAAGAAAGTGAAAAGTTTTTTCCATCTAATTGTCCCCAAAATTTCTTCTGACGGTTGGGTAATTTATGTTCTTTTGTTCTTTAGAAAATCTCTTCAGTCACCAAAGTGTAGACCTTGACAGCCACAAGTGGTCAAGATCAAACCTCTCAAACTCCTTGCCAGTGATCTGTATTTACTAAGTCTGTACGAGTCCATTGCAATGTTGGTTTTAACCACCTCCACACTCAAAAATATGCAATGAGTTAGGAGTGTGAGCACGGCCAGTTACTCAATGCACTCATTGGATCAACCAAGTAGAGGCATTAGCCTGAAATATCCCCATGGATTGCAGTTATCTTTTCTTATGCTAATTCCTGCGGAAAATGTCCTTGTAAGTTTTCCCTTTGTCCTCTCTTTCATTTCCTTGGTCCACCTCTTCAAATGGTTCAGGTAAACATCACAGGAAAGTGATGGGTTTGGTGACAATAATGTCTCAGACAAGCAGAGGTGAAACTTTCCAGTACTTCATGCAAAATGCTAAAATCCTCTGCATTTTCTACAGCTGAGACCACACCGCATATATAATTACATTATGCGGATTGACAATGAAAAATTAATTTAAACTGGTGTGCTCTCAGCCATGCAATTTTAGAGTAGTCTAATTTTTCTAGGAACTATCCCTAAGGCAAGGCTTACATCGCCTAGAAAGAAAAGAGGTTTAAAATATATAAAAAATTTTCAATCCTCTTTATCTGCTACTTCTCCTCCCTAAGAAATTTCATGCCCTTAAAGGCTTTTCCAAACCACATAACCTGATGTTAAGAGTTTAGTGCATTTTGTCAGGAAATAGAAATTATGTAATTTGATTTATATGATCAATTATAACACAAAACAAAGTTCTAATATTCACTGTTCAGTCATCAATAACAATTCATGAGAAAGTAAGAGGATAATACTCAGAATAAAAATTTCTCCTGTAAATTGCAAGTACGAATGTAATTCCAGAACTCTGTAAGGTGATTGCACATATTCTACAAGCAAAAAGGAACATTTTTCAAGTCTTGTCATTAATTGTACACAAAAGTCCATTTTGAATATTCTTTATAATTTTTCCCTCTTTTCATATATAATATTAGTCTTTCTCAATAAAGACTACTCTTTCTTGAGTAGTCCTACTCTTTAAGAAAAGATCTTTTATTTTATATTCTGCTTTAATAAAAATCTAAAAATAAGCATATTTATTTCTGCAAGCTCAGCACTTCAAAATACACCATGTAAAGAACAAGACAAATGTTTTTAGTGTAGTCAGAGCTCCTATGTATCTTTTCTCTCTTTAATTTTTCTTTTTTTGTGATGTATTTGAAATGCTTGTGGAAACTTGTAGCATTTAAGAATATCTTTTGTTTTGCTTAACAGGAAAGAACATAAGCCTTTATTAAAGATGATTTATCACTATGATAACAATAGATGTTGATTTTCTTTTCTCAGGCTGCTCTGTTTTTTTCTTGTTGGAGAACACTCAAAAGCAGAAGAAAAAAAATAATGAGAAATGCACTGGTAAGATGCTTTTGAAGTTGTCGAATTTTTTGTATTAACAGTACTCAGCCATTCACTACTTCTTCTTAGCAAAGTGTTTCTCTGGTGAATAAATCAAATCAGGATGTCAGTTTAGATGCAAGATGCATAATTTTGGCATTTATCTGCATGTACATGCACACATGCAAGCACATTTTTGCTTTGCTCACTTAGCTGACATATTAGTCTACTAATCATTTCACTAGAGGGGAGCATTTGTCTGTCATGTCCCAAAGTATTTCATTCAAGAGGAATTCCTAACACACCCAGTTTTGTCTCCTGTTTTGTCTGAGGGTAAAGGGGAGGGCTGGCTTGTAGATAAGATCTCACGAATCACTCTGAGAACTGCAGAGCAAAGTCAGATATATTGTATTTCCTAACCTTAGAGCCACTGGGATGACTGTCCTCCTGTACGGCCCAGCAGTGATTCACTTGTGCACAGGCAGGACTTCAACCACTTGGGCACAGTTACACCCCAGGCACTGAAGAAACTGTAAAGTGAGGCAACAACTTAAAGCAAACAGCACCAGGACGTTTATTATCTGTGCTCCTGGTGATTCAGCAGAGAATAAATGCCATGCTGCCTGTGAGCCGCCCACCCTTTGTGTTACTTGGAGGAGTGGCTTTGGGAGCCGTGAGCAAACCGTGTGGGTTGACATTTTTTGCTGGGGCAGAGCTGCAGTCCCAGCAGTTTCAGAAGCTCTTCCCTTGCCATTTTCCATCTCAAATATCCTTGCATGGTGCAGGTACTGCACCCTGGGATAGATGACTTCTCCATGAGCCCAGGCCCAACAAACGTCAGGCTGTTGCATATCCGCTGAAAAATCAAGGGCAACTGAAACAGTTGAGCAGCTCCTAAGAAACTTTGTAAAAGGTTTTCACCTAAAGCTTATCACTCTTACCACATTTGACTACAAGTATTTATGAATACAGGAGACTTCTAAACTATGTTTTTTTTATTTGCTGAAGTCCCTTTTCTAAGAGTGGGTCTGTGACATAACTTTTAGGTGACTATGTTTAGGGAATCATAGAACTAGTTAGGAAATATACTTCATCATGATTAGCTCTAAAATGCAGTGACCGTAACATTTCAAATATCAGGAAAAATCCTCCCACAGAATTCCCTTTTTATTGGAATATATTGAAAGATACTTGTATAAGATAATTAAAAGCTAGCACAAGAACAAGATTCATGGGCTGAGGAAGTGCCATATTCCTGAAAATAGCATTCTCTCATTTGAGCACACATGGAACAGTTTGAGTTTTGACAGCTTTTGATGTTTTACCTTTCTAAGGCAGGATGGGGAGGTGTTTCAAAAATACTGGAATTCTCATGATTTTTTTAATAATTATACAAAAAACTTAGGGTCTAAGTTCTTTTCCAAAAATAAGAGTTTTGTAGCAACCCTTGGAAAATACCTCCTCTCTAATGTTTCTTTAACAGGAATTAAATAAACAGATCTTGATAGAATAATTGCTGTATTTTGGTTTCATAAGCATCATTAATTCCACCTTAATTTTAGAAACCTGATGTTTGTTTAGGAAAAGTAAAATGTTTCAACCTTAACAGGTTGCAAAAGTACTTTTTATCTTGCATTCTTGATTTATCTGGGGTATCCATCTGCATTTCTTGTTCCTGACATTTATATTATAATTGAAACTCATCTAATAGACTGTAGTTATTCCAAGGACATTTCCTGTAGTTTCATTCAGTGAAACATGAGCTCCTGAGCCTACTTTAGTGATTAACTTGTATAATTAGTGTTTTTTTGCTGGGGAAAAAAAAAAATATTTCAAATTTTTCCCTGTTGGCCACTGGTCAAAGCAATGGTTTTCTTTGAGAGTAAATCACAATAGTGGTATATTCTCTATAGAATTTTAAAAAGCACAATATATAGTTTCTGCCATCTAAACATATCTCAACAATACTAATGAGTTTGACTGCTTTTGAAGGACTCAAATCTTTTGTCATACTGAATGGTATAACTAAATTATGACTTAAGATAACAGCAATAAAGAAAAGCTTTCCCATTTGCTGTGTGGCTTTCTTCCCTGGTTTGTGTGAAATCAGACTCCCAAAGAATTTATCTTAGATAACTTAGTCCCAATTCACCATATGACTAAACAAAGCATTGCCTCAGACCTTAAAGACATTGATTTCATCAAGGCTCATGTTGTAGGAGGAATTCCCCCATGGAAGAGCAGCAGCCCACAGTACTGAGCTGCTGCTCAGAGCTAGACCACCATTTTTGGGTGTAACTTCTGAAGAAACAGCCTCACGTCTGGTGTTCTACAGAGCTTTTGCTCAAGGATTGAGAGTGTCCCTTCAGAGTGTTTCTCTCAAACAACTCTGAGAGGAACAACCAGTAAAATATCTGAGGAGCATCTAAAAGAAAATAGAAAGCTATGATTTGTAAATTAATTTTTTGTAATCTTCTGTTAGAGACAGGAGTCATACAATTATTTCAGCTGAAACTGGTGCAGCTTTGGAGGGTTACAACTTTCACCCCTCAAGCTCCATCTTCAGAGGAGCAAATATCTCTGTGTATGGGATGTGTATGGCATGCCTTAAAACCCAGACCTGAAACCTTAGGTTTCAAAATAATGGTCGTGGAGGCTGAAAATAGTTAGACATGTAATGGTAGTTCACTAAAATGTGTTTTGGAAGGGATAGAAAAATTCTTTGCCTTCTACACCACCCTCTGCTTCTTAAGTAAAAGGGAAAAAATTACCTGAAGAATAGGCTAAGTTCTGGGTGCAGTTTTGTTTGTGCTAACTCTTTGGTGCAGCAATTGGAGCTTGTCACCATGGTAAACAAGCAAACAGTCTGCTGGGTCGACCTGTGTAGCAGCTCTTGTTCTTTCTTTCCTACTTTGGCTGTCTATTGTACTTACAGGAAGCAGAGCTGTCCACTTTACAAAAATAAAAGATTAACAGGTAATTATTGTAATGTGATCTCTTCAGAACTAAACACTAATAGAGGTTGAAGTTAATTGTGCATTTAACTTCTGGTTAATGTCTAACCAGCCAGGGGACTGGGTGTACTCTTGTCATTTCAACAAAATATACAGGGTGACTCATCTAAGCAATGGATTAGCCCTATCTTGGATCTGCTACTTTCTGCTAAGGAAATATCAGCTGTCAAGAAAGGTAAATGGTCCATACACCCCATTCTATTGACAAGCCTTGAAGTACCTTTGAGAATTAGATATGATGTTCTTGAAATAAAACTTGACAAAAATAATTTCACTTAGGAGCAGCTATCCTAATACTCTTTCTTGAGACATCTCTTTAATTCATTCATAATTTCCACTTGGACTTTACTTAGCTTTTTCTGCCTCTCTTGCTAAGCCAGCCCTCACATGACCCAAATGTTCTTGATTCTTTAGAATGGATGCTGTATGAGCTAAATATATTTGAGGACCATGAGCATGAAAGGACACTGAACTCCATTCTCCAGTCTTATGAACTCAAATATTGGATTCTCAAGATATCATCTTTGTTTTTAAATTTGCATTATCACCAGTTAATTAAAGTCCTACGGTGCAGAGTTGTTCCTGTTGCTTAGGCATGTGGGATATACCCACATGTAATAATTCTGTGCTATTTCTTTTGCCCTTAAATTCCTCTTTGCGATTGATGTTCACAAAATACAGTTTAAATGGTCCTTTTAAAATCCAAACAAAAAATTATTTTACTAATCCCCAAATTTTCTAGATCTCTCATTCAAATCACTCAGGAGTGTACTTTCTCCTCAGTCTTTGCTTTGTGACACATGACTTAGTATGACTTAACTCCTTTTCCTTTTAAAGTATCATTTTTCAGAAGATCATGAGGGATATCAGCTGACTAAACTTCACATAACTATCTGTGTTGCTGGTGTTATAACACTTGTGGACCTCAGCTTACTGCTGGGTCATTTCAATTCTCTGGGTTAAACCAATGAGAAAACACTGCAAACGTCAATCTTTTTTCTTCTTTTTTTTCTTTCTCTTAGTGAAAAAAAATAACCTAAACGATACTTAGAAAATGATAGCTGGAGGGTTATCTGAGATTAAGTCTTTTGAAAATAACTCTTTTTTTGTTCTAATGTGAGTATAAGAATTCAGTTAAGAACAATAAGCTGAAGCAAAACCATTTCTAGTTTTCTTACAAAAAGGGGAAAAAAGCAACTACCAATTGCAGAAAGCTGATCATATTTTGTCTTTTACACAAACAATCTGAAGATTAAATTTTGATATAAGTTTTTTTTTTTCTGTTCTATACCAGACCATTTCTTGTTTCTACAGCAGTTTGTTTCAGCAAAACATGAGTCAATATTTAATATTAAAGTCTGACAGTGTGTTATTGATATCAGCATTATAAATGTTTGTCTAATGCATTAGGCAAACTGCTGCAGGATTTGATTTCGTGTCATATAAGGAGAGAAGAACAGTTCTTGTTGAGATTTTGATCTTATCCTTATCAACATTAGCTCTTTCTGCTTCTCAGAGAATCTGCTGCACAGAAAAGCAATGATCACAAGCTGCTTCTTGGAAAATGTGGAAAATCTTTAAGAACCTGGGAGAAAAGGTAGTACGTGTTTCTGAACTGTGTTGAAATATCTCCTACACCTTTTCTCCTCCCTTTACTATGAGGATGTCTTAACCCTACCAGGTGGTGGGAAATATTTGGAAGGGGAGTTTCTTTGTATACTTAGCAATGTGGGAAAGCTGTGAGAGAGGTGTTCCCTGAAAGCAGTGACTCATCCCTTGCATTGAATACAGGCTTTGATTACTCTGGAGCTACTGAAATAAATACATTATTATTTAGGCATAAAACTTTCATTATATGTACCTCAAATTAAAAAAATCACAAAACTACTTGAAATGATACACCTACTAGTTTCAGGAATGGTCCCCAGTTGTTTTGCACTTTGCCAAGCAAAACCCTTGTTTATGCAGGCTCTGCGTGTATTGGCACTTGTCCCAAGTCTTAGCAAAATTTACAATCCTTCTCTGACAACAAAATTCTGAACATTCCTCCTCTTTGCTGGTGGTTAAGGGAGATACCTCTCATTCTGCCCAGCCAGTTAATGGTTAGAGATTTTTTCCCAACTCCCAGAGATGGAATCACTGCTATCTGTTAGCCAGATGATGCTGGATCTCCAGTTTGTTCTCTGATTTGCAGGACTGAATCTAAAGAGCTTATTGCTTTATAATGCCAAGGTTAAGTGTTTTCAGGTAAGCACTTTCACTGTTATTGAAAATGCTCCATTTTATTTCAAATGTGAGACTGCTTGCAGGAGACGTTTCTCTCCAGTTTCGAAGCTATTAAGGCTCTCCCTTGGTCCAATAATTATTTAATTTCTCAATACAAGAGGAAGCAGAGTCTGACAAAAGGGTCTTTTTTTCTCTCCCCACTGACTATAAAATGAGTTTAATCCCTTACCTTTGTCTTCTTAATTCTTCCTCAATTAGTCACCTAATTTAGACGATGTGAATATTTTGTGTGTTACTGAGGGCTGAAAATTCCAGCTGGTGTCCAAACACCTGAATGCTGATGTTGTAATGTTGGATTTAAGGGCCTGCATGACATCTAAGCAGTACACATAAGGGTGTTTTCACAAGAAACTCTTCATTTAGATAAAATTACTGTGATTAAGACTAATGCAAACCAAGATATCTTAATGAAGATCAATCTACATGTTTTAAATTTTTTGTAGGGTTTGTACTCCATGGGACACATATTAAAAATAATCTCACATATGTAATGCTGTCTTTACATTTCTTTGGGTATACATATCAGGATACACATCCTTAGGTGTGTGTCCAATCAGAGAGCTTTTTCTTTAGTAAATGGATAAAGCTCTAGTGATTTTGCTAGCCAGCTTAAGACAGGTACCTAAAACAACTTGAATAGATTACACTGAAACTCTTTTGTCTATTGACCACTGAGAGAGTTCAGAAAATTAACAAAGATTTATATTACAGTATAAACCAAGGTTAAGTGAGATTTCTCTCACTCCATATTACAGTTTGGAGGCCGCAGTTCCACTATTTAAATTTTGAATAGGACTAATATACTTTCTATAAAAGCCAACTGATTTTATAGAGACCAACCTGAAGTGAAAGAGCATGCTGTCTTACAAACATGGGTTACTAGATCTCAAAAATATCAAAGGCAGTAGAACAGTTTAGATAGAGAGGAGCAAAATCTTCTATGACTGTCACAGTAACGGTCTGTGAGGAGAACAGTTTGTAAGGCTAAAAGTGTGTGCAGTGGAAGAGTGTTCCTTTATAATTTGCAGCTGCAAGCTTGATTAAATTCAGATAAATGATTTAATATTTACGGTGAAGTTACACATGAAATGCAAGAACAGTGAAAATATTTTAAATTCTCTCCTGATCTGAATAATCTTTCCAGCATTATGTAGGTCTCAAGAGGAAGAACTGAACAATTATTCAATTCCATAATTTAATTTACTAAAAATTTCTTGGAAGGAACACACTGGAATTATGAGACTAATTTTTAATATTCTGGCATAACAAGGAATAAATTGACTTGATAAAGAAGTCTCTTATGTCTCTCTTTTTAAGCTAGAAATCAGCTGTTTGCTTCCCATTTGTTAAGCTTAAATAATAGCACTGTAAGTGTTCACCTCATCTAAGTAGACTGATATTTCCCAGGTCAAACAAGTTCTCTCACATTGTGATTGGTTCAACCTTCTCATAAAACTCCATTTTAATGAAATCAGTTCTTAAAAGAACTTATTCTGAATTGAAAGCCTAATTTTGTTTCTCTCATTTGTAGCCCAACAGTTCCATCAGAGCTGTAACTTTGCTCCTTTTATGGCCTTTATGAATAGACAGTTGTTTGCTGGCCACCAAAGACACAATTTGACTTTTTTCAATCTTCTAGAAAAAAGCCACAATGCAATATTGAGAGTTCCTCCTTTTGCATAGAAAACCCCATTAATAGCTTGGTTCACATATTAAAGTCAGAGTCACAGCATGTCAAATCCTTTATCAGTCACACATCAATTCCCCTCTGAAATCCTCAGTTACATAGCTCAGAGCACAATGCAACAAGAGCAGCTCTGTAATCAGATGCAGTGAATGTTTACTGGAGTATACGTGTGCGTGTGTGTATTTATATACTGATATACGTATGCTAATTTTAATATTTCCATTATAAACAACAACAACTTGCCCTATGCCTATTTATAATGATCACAAAATGTTCAGAGATTCAGCTAATAACACATTAGCACTTGGCCAGCTGGAGAATTTGTGACGGCTGCCAATTACTTAGAATTCTTCTAATAAACAATAGTTTCTCCCCCTCTTGAAATATATGGAAATGGGCTATTGTTAAAGTGCTGCTGTACTGAAATGGCACCTGGGCTTGCTATAACGTGGAACACTGCATTCCAAGAGAAAAACAAAGCTACGTGGAACTCTGTGTCCCAGCCTATCCTCTGCAGAGTCTATGAATCTATCCAAGAAAAAAAATGCAGGGGGGAAGTGACAGGGCAGCTATCGTCACTGCTTTAATTTGGACTATGTTTACCTTTTACTTACTTAGCCCAGAGTACCAAAAGATTGAGCAGGGTTTGTGAAACAGTGGAAATGTTACGTTTTTGACCCATTATTCATGGGATCTACATAAACATTAATACAGGAACTTGTCCCGAGGGCTCAGCAACCTCTGTGCTAACAGCTTAACACATTCCTGGGGTCACTCAGTTCATTCCTTTCAGTCATCATTTTTTTCCAGTTTCCCTTCTATTGTATTCAGTAATTGGGACAATCCATAGACTTTGATTCTGCAAGTCATGAGCTGGCAAATGGGATTTTAGTCCCAAATTTCCTCATAAATCTCTCCTAAATTCATGAAAGAGTCAGTTTTATAGTAGAAAGGCGAGTTATGGGAAACCAGAATGCTACTGCTGTGGTATGAGGAGCAAAGCAGAGCTTTAAATATATTTATTCAGGGAAGTAAAGGATTATTTTTCTTTAGTTCTCACTGCAGTAGAAATTTCAAATTTCTATTCTGTGTCAGCAAGTGGTTTTGATGGGGGGAAACCTCAACTTTCCCACTGCTCCATTAAGGTTTATGATCATATTTAATTGCAAGACACATCCCTAAGGACAAATATAGTGGACAGAAACTACAAAAATCTGTACATTGGTCTGAGTTCTTCTCTAGCTGTCTACAGGTAAACACATATCACAATAAAACCCCATTTTATAAAATACATATTAAATTTCTTCAGGTATAAATCCATTCAGACACACTGATATTCAGTTGCAGAACCAGTACTGTGGCCCATAAGGCTGAAAGGTCTTATAAGGGATTTATGCAAAATTATTTCTCCAATGTGCAGAATTTTTAGGATTTGGATTTTGGTTGAACGTGTGTGCAGGTAAGATGTTTATATTCCTAATGTCCTTGTAGTGGGAGCTCAGGTTTTGATTTAATTTCCACACGTGGCACTGGAACAAGCTCGCCAGGGAAGCGGTCACAGCACCAAGTCTCCAAGAGCTCAAGAAGTGTTTGGGCAATACTTTCAGGCACGTGGTGGCATTGTTGGGGCTGCTCTGTGCAGGGCCAAGAGCTGGGCCTTTATAATCCTTGTGGGTCTCTTCCAGCTCAGTATATTCTATGATGTTTTTGAAATTGCTCCAGAAGAAGGTTTTGACTCAAGCGCAGCTCTACAACATCCTACTTAAAACTAATCTATCTTCTTACAATGAATATCTGAAGACTTTTTGGGGGTTCTAGAAAACCTTTCTCAGCATTTTAACCATGTTCAGAAGTAACCACTATGTTCACTGCAACTGGCACATTAGATGAACATAACAGCATTCCTTTTTCCAATCTCTGTCTTTTAAAAAAAAAAAGAAACCCAAATTGTCCTGAGGTAACGTAACATGCCATTTTTTTCCTGGAAAAAAACATAAGTCTGATCAAGGCCAATTAAAGAGATTAGAGTTAAATGATTTACATGCTGTAATAAAAAAGTCTGCTACAGTCAGCGTTCAGATCTGTTTATCTGCAAGGCTTTCCCATAAATGTCTTTTGCCAAAAAGCACTGGAATGACCTCCAAGACAGGGTGCTTAACTTGACTGTACTCTTGCTTCTATTTTAATTAGACTTTAAATGGTAAATATTTACTAATTGCCCTCTGGGTAAATAATTACGAAGTCTTGATCTGTTTTGCTAGAGTTCATCTGGCAACACTTTCAGATCACAATCTAGACAGGTTTACCTTAATTAAATGTCCTCTTCCTGTATCATTTTTAGAAGCAGAAGTTTCTGAGATGTGCAGATTAGAAGAGTGTAGAAGGAACAGGGCCTCAGACATGCCTGCCTCCCCACATTACCAGCTCCAGTGGGAGACTGATTGCAGGTACCTCAGGTATTCCTGTTTTATTGTACCCATAGACTCCTCAACGCATCGCAGTGGCCACCGCTGGGATTTTGAAGTTAACTGCCTCTGTGGCCTCAGTTAGGGATGTCAGGGAACCTTGCAGGGTGATGGCCAGGGATCTGGGGATCACAGGGGACTCCCAGACCCAGTCAGGAGCAGTGTGGCCAAGGCACACTGGGGACATCCCCATCCATGGCACTGGGCACCTCCCTGAACACCAGGAGGGACCTGGGCTGGGGGTGGGCTGAGGGGCTGAGACCATCAGCAGGGACTGACAGCCCAGGGGGGACTGAGACAGGTCCTGGGTCATGGCAGGGTGGGGTTGTTCCCAAGGAACTGGGCAAGGACAGGGGTACCTGTGGTGCCTCAGCCCCAACAATCAACAGCAAAGCTGTGCTATCACACATGACAGCTGCCTGTAACCTGCTGGTTTTCATTTTCTTTCAGTTTGTCCAGGTCTGGGCAGATTTTTTTCGTGTGATGGTATGATCAGATTCCTACATGAAAATCAGTACTCTCAGAGAGTGCAGAGTCTTTTCAGGCTGTCAGGAGAAGCAGATCTCCTCAAAGAAAAGATCACAGTAAATTTTTGTCTCAGTGCCATATATTACTGGAGCAGCAGCTGAACAAAAAAAAAAAAAAAATTAAACCAAAGAGTATTTTAAAGGAGTAAATAAATGCTTAAAATAGCTAGTAGATGGTCACTGTGCTTGTTCAATTATTCAATGAAAAGGTATAGCTGGACTGTTGGGAGTTTAATGAAATCATTCGCTCAACAAGAATTTTGCTTTAAAAGGGAATTGTGAGGTTTACTAAAGTTCAGGATAGAAGTAAATTCTTTTAATGTCAGGTTAAATCAATAAGACTTTCACATCTGGAATATTATATTAATTCTATTTGTAGCCTCCCTTAAAAGTTCAACTGCCATTTTATTAGCTATACAAGGAAGAATGAAAAGAAGGATTGTTTAGTTTAAAGAAGAAATCAACAAAAGTAAAAGAAGATAGAGGCATGCAAAGAAAAATTGGAGAATGTTACTGAGGAAGCATTGTAACCCTTTGTCAGGTCTTATTTAATGGAATTTCAAAGCAATTAGTTATTAACATATAATGAGAACAAACATAAAACATAGAAGATTGCATTAAAAACCCATCTACCTATGTTTCATGGCATACCACAGATATTAATCTAGAATTTACATAAAATAAGCTCTCCTGGTGTTTAAACTATCTTTTAAATCTGTAGCATGGAACTGTTTACAGTCAGTTATGATTGTAATGGATGCATGGATGCATGGATGTTAGTGGAGAGTGATCCAAGCTAATAGAAAATTGTATATTCTTTTAGTGACTTAGGGCATTTCACAGAATGTTTGAAGATTCTTTCCTCCTTGGAATATTTTCTTTGGTGAAGTATTAAATGAAAAAGAAGGGGGAAAAGTAACAAAGAAAGCTATACCAGTTAGATAGCTCTTTAATTTTATCCTACGCTTGTATATAATATAAAATCATAGTAACTGTATGCTATACTTCAGGGATTTCTTTTTGTCTCAGAACAGAAGCACTAGACAACATCTGATGTATCCCAGTATGAAAGACATGCTATTAAATTATCAGTATCTGCAATGGAATCCAGTGACACTGAATAGAAAGACGAGAAAAAAGATGACAAGCCTTGTCAGGGCTTCTCTAGTGACAAGGGCTTTCTTTCCCTGATGAGATGAAGACATAAAAAATATGCTAGTGAAGACATTTGCAGCATGATTTTATTAATACAGTGAAATGATTGATCAGAGAACAGAATAATGTGCTAAATTGTATTAGAGTCAAGAAAAATTTTTATGGTAATTTCCCATCCCAATATGTGTTAAACGCAGATGCAAATAAAATCAATATTAAAATATTTACGAAATTGTTCCAGTAAAACCTATCTTCTCTATTGCAGCTTCTGGTCATTTTGGTGATAGTGTTGGGATTTGGGGCCGAGAGTGTTAGAGTTTCCTTTCCTAGAAACATAAAAGAACCAGCAATCAAAACCAATGTTTGATTGGCAAAAATGCATGGAGGGGGATAGTTTCTCCCTTGACACATCCACAATTTAAGCAAACATCTGGGCAGGAGGGAAAGAAAGGAGGCACTAAAGAGGGTCACAAAACAGGTCAGTGGCAAATCTGTGAAGAGAAGTCAAGCATCATGTCATCAGCCCTAAGGCCTCTAGGCAAGAACAGCTTACTTGGGAAATTTCATTGATACCTACATGCTCTTTACCAAAATCCACTCAACTGAAATAATATTTTGCTCTAATTCTCTTAGGCCAATCAGGCATGCCAAGATAGTTCATCGCTTGAAACTGTAATACAGTGTTGCAGCTGCCTCCAAAAAGCACCAGAAAAAAATGTGTGTGGGTTGGGAAGAGTGGGGGCTGTTAGAGTTCTCCTGTGGGAATAGGAAAGATGTTGCATGTCTGCAACGTCTCCCTTGCTGATCCAGTCTGTAATCTGATCTTTGAGTAACCCTGCTTTCAACCACCCTGTCTCTAATTATTCATGCCCTCCTCGAGATCTTAAAGTCTTGATTTAGACAGGTGATCATGTAATCAATAGCCAAAGAAACACAACTGTGGCAACCCAGGCAGAGTTTGGATTAGTTTTCATTAAACAAACCACTGCATGCCTTGTGGCAGGGAGATGGGGCTTTTTTCTTCATTGGACTTCCTCCAATATTTCTAAATGGCTCAAGACAAAAACTTGCAGCTCAGAGTGTGTGGGAAATTCATGTTGAAGTCAGTGTGTGATTTGCATAAGACTGTTATATGACCCAATGAGTGTGCAATCTACTTGTGTTCTGGTTTTAATTAGGTACGGACGGCCTGTTTCCAAAATAAATATCAGTTCCAGTGACAGAGGTGTTCATCCATCCAGAGCAAAACTCAAGACAAGTTTTCAAATATGTTTTATGTCTTTGCTTTTACCTTTTGGATTTCTTGCAAGGCAAAAATAGTAGTGCCATATTTTACGTGTTGTGTACTTCCAGCTGTTTCCCAAAGGGTGAACATGAAGTGAAGAGGAAGTCTGTTCATAAATGGGGTTTTTGTGTTTGTTTTTTTTATTCAATAAATGGGTTATCTGGTCACTTGACATACATTCTTTAAACCTTGATCTATTAACCTGCTTTACTTACTCCTACAAAATGAATAGAAATTTACAGGAAAAGTGTGGTATTTTCTCAAGCTATAGAAGATCTCATTCCAACTCTTAAAATCAAGATGTTATTGATACTGTTGCTATAGCACACAAATCAATAAATATTTTCAGTTATTATCCATCAGTTTTTTCTTACACAACAACTTTATACAGGATGTGGTTTACAGACCAATCTTATTACACATAAGTTCTAAATGTATGGTAATTTACATATAATTTGTTTCTCTTGTTAAAAACCAGTTTCAATGACCAAAAGTTTCAATAAAAGTGAGATCTTTTTATCTTCATGGATATTTTGCAAATTTTTTTTTTTTTTTCCCTTGCCTGGTTTGTTTTGAAGTTGACATAGTTAAAAGTACTGGAAAAGGAATTATAGATTGAGCAGTAATGTCAGTAAGGGCCCACATTATTTTAATTAAAATAATGCAGGTTCTTTCATTTTCAAGAACCTCAGAATAATACATGCTCTTTATATATTTATATTTTGACAGTACTGTTCTTGTCAAAGCCTGTGCTGATATTTTTTTGATGTCAAAAAGTGCAGTGCTTATTTTTAAGACTCCCAAAACATTTAGCACATGGGAAAGAGAGGGGTGAAAAAGGAAGAACAGGCTTAAGTAGATAGATTTGCAATCGGAGGATTGGAAGTGCATCATGAGGAAATTTTCCTGTGCTAAATGGCCTACTGCAGAGGCTTAAAAATGAATGTAAGTACAAGGTGAGCACTGGGTAATCCTCTTTTCCTGTGATCTTGCAGTTCCTGGAAATCAGCAGCTAAACACCTTTCTGACCCAAAGACTTTATCTGCGTTCTTATTTTAATATCCACTAATGGAAGTGTTCAGCTCTAAATTGTGCAGTTCATTCTTGAGCACATTACACTGTTCCCCAGGTTAATAATCTGCAGCAACACACTCCAGTGTGCAGTAATGCAGCAGGTATCACTCTTTTTCTGGGGGTGGCGGGGGTGAGGGGGGGTATTTTGAAGAGTCAAATCTTGGAAAAAACCCAAGATATACTCCCTTGCAATGGCACTATAATTTGTACCTCTGGAACTTACCTTTATATCATTATTTTTTTGGTGTTTATAAGATTTGAAGCAAAGAGTGAAACACAACATGAAAATGGTGTGTATTGGGTCTGGCTGAGGCAGAGTTCATTTCCTCACACCAGCCCTCACAGTGTCTGGTACTGGCAGCCAGAAAGGTGTTGATAACACCCCAGTGAGTTGGCTACTGCTGAGCAGTGCTTCCACAGCATCAGGGCTGCCTCTCCAGCATCCCTGCTCACCAGCAGCCTGGGGGTGGGCAAGATCTTAGGGGGGAACACAGCCAGGACAGCTGACCCCAGCTGACCACAGGGATATCTCAACCATATGACATCTGCCCAGCAATAAATGTTATGAGAAAGGAGGATGCCCAGGGAGTATTTGTTATTATATTTGTGTTCTGGTGAAACCACTACCTGCACTGAAGGCCTGCTTCCTGAAAGTGGATGGACATTCTCTGCTGATGGGAAGTAGAGAAAATATCTTTTGTTTTCTATGCTTCCACTCACAGCCTTTAATTTTTCTTGTTTAAACTGCATTTATCTAGACCCATAAGCTTTTCTCCATCTCTTCTACCCATGCCTCTGTCCTGCTGAGAAGGGGAGTGATAGATTGGCATGGTGGGCACCTGGTATCCAGGCTTGGTAAACCCAGCACATGATAACATAACCTTGCTGTAGCTGCTGTCATGAATAATAAAAGTAGGAAAAACTGGCTCAGAGTTCAAAACTGTCAGGTAAAACCAGAAAAACACAAACCATATCAGCACCATATGTGCTCAAACACAATCCATGTAAGCTTTAAGTGAGTTCTGTTTGGTAAATCAGCTAATAGGAGATAATATGGCAGTGCATTGCCTTTGACAACATAATTTAACCTCTCAGGTCACTGATGAGAAAGAACTTAAGATACATTCATGCTATAATAGTGTACAATTAGAATAATTTTTAAGTTAATGGCTACTGCTCAGAGACACTTCAAAAAGACCATCTTTATTTTTCACAGTGATCTAATCAATATTCCTATTGACCTGTTTTGCAGATGTGGAAGAAAATGAACAGATAGATTGAAATCCTTGTTTCCTGTGTGATTAAGGCTGGCAGAGTTCTTTCTTCTGTTTAGGCAATTAAATGCTCTCTTAGTGGGTGAAGGTGTCAGAAAAGATTGTCCATCTGTCTTTCCTTTTAATTCTTTGAATGTTCCCTTCTGGTATAAATCCAAAGCAACTTCACTACAAAAAAAGGTATCTTGAAGATATAATCCCATCTTTTGTGTACATATATCTGTTTCTAATGCTCAAGTCCTGATTTTTTTTTAATATACTATTCTTGAGCAAAATTCTCCTTTCCATATTACTCATTGAGTTGCTCAGTTGCTTTCCATCTGTTTGCAAGACGGGTGCACTTCTATGGTGTTCTCTATTTGAAGTAGGTAGAGCTGATTGAGCTGATAGCATTTAGTAACCTAAATATATGCTATGATAAGTAGCATAGACATATCTCTCATTACTAACAAAAGGGTGCCAGCAAAAAAATTAATTAGTTACAGATTAAATTTTCTGTAAGTTCCTTATTTCTTCTAATGATACCAAATGTGCTAATTAGTTATAAATTTACCTCTCAGAGAACATGTCAAAAACTAAAACACTGATGGCGTGAACAAATTTAGCCTATACTTTTATCATAATAGCCCTGTTTAATACAAATTTGAGGTTAGAACAAATGGCACCATCCTACAGATGTAGCTCTAACACAGCATGTGGTTTATGCTGAGCCATTAGAGCTATTAAAGCACATTAACATTAAGTAGTGTAATAACATGAACTGTGCCTCCTGCATTACTGAAATGCTTCTCTCCTTAGTACTTTTATTGTGGAATTCTGTATGATTTATTACTTTGCACCTGAGATAATTTCAGTATTGCACATTTGATCATTTTGATCTTGATTGGGTTAGTCGTAAGTCTCTGAAGGAAATTTGGGTTGATTAAATAGCTATCTCAGGCTGAACAGGTGAGTTCATCTGAATTACGGAAGCACCGATTATCGTTTTACCGGATTGCAATCCGAATAGATACTCTATTATTGCTGTACTGAGTGCTTTAGGTGAATAATTTGGGGGAAAAAATGGAATACTTGTAAGTGATTGGCTTCTTTGCTTCACATGTTTTTTTGTGGTTTGTTTCTCAGTTTCTTTTTTTAAGAGGTCTCATGTCTTATGCCAATGTAATTGAGTGACAGAGTGAACTTAACAAAAAACAAGTGAGTTGATATAATTTCCCTAAAGGAGCTTAGAAGAGAAGTGACAGCATTAAAATGAGATTTTCCTGTTTCAGTTGAAACCCTCTTCAGTGCAGTATCTGTTGTATCCAGTGTTGTATCTGACCCTTTTATAGTTGAGCTTTATGAAAAATTGATGCGTTGAAGTTTAGCCTTTTATTGGGAACTTTAATATTGGTAATTTTTCCTGAAGTACTGCTGAATGTCTCAGATAAAATACTGACAAATAATGGTATATTACACCCAACCAACGGAAAATCTTTTCACCTGTAAAAGTATTGTGTTTTCTTTTTCCTTAAATCATGACATAAAGTCCAGCTCTAGCAACAATGTAGAGTGTATGTTCTTATTTTATCATAGAATGATTAAATTTAAAAATTGGACGAGACTCAGTTACTTTCCCTTTCAGCACTGGGCTGCACTCAAAAACCAGAGAGCAAAATGATTCTTAGCCATCTGACATTCAGTGCCGAGAATAAAACTCCCCATGAAAGGCTTCTTTTTAAAAGTCTAGAAATAATGTTCCTTCTAATATATCTCAGGCTACCATTCCAGCCTTTGGGTGTATACTGTACACTATTGATTTAACTGAGACCACGGAGGGAAATAGACTTCCCTATGTCCGGAATTCAGTCACTTAAAGACAGCAAAAGAACCGTGTTTTAAATAATGATGCAACACATTACAAGAAGGAGCTACACTTTATCTACCTCCTCTGTTTGTCAAGAGGGAATTTCCTCTCTGTAATTCACAGGGTGAGCAAGTTCCTTGCAATGCTGGTGTTTACATTGAATTCATTAATTCATTTATGAACACTTGTATTAAAACTCTGATATCGAAATATATTAGATTTCTATCATGCCTTAAAGATATGAATAGTTAAGTATAGTATTAAAGAGAAAAGAAAATTTAATTCAAAAAGAGCTTACTGATAGTATCATGACAGGCTTTT
>VZSE01011718.1:1137841-1151078 GCA_013398275.1 Promerops cafer | reverse complement strand
AAAAAAAGAAGAAGAAAAACCTCAAAACCAAACAAACTAAAAAAAAAAATCAAACCCCAACCAAGCAAAAAAAACCCCAATTGCTTCTTTACCCAATGAATGAAAAACTATCTAAAACTTTTGTCAATGATTCAGATGTGTCAGACAGAAAACTATTAACTGATCTGAAGAACACACAATTTAAAGAAGAATTGTAAGATAAGTGGGAAAATAGGGAAAAAGGAAATGGCACTGGGTACTGCTGGAAAGAGAAGCAGAAAGCTGGAGAGTAGAGGCTGAGTTCCTCAAGGATCAAATTTTGGTTTCATTATTTCACATAGATATTAAAAGCATCCTGAGGAAAGTCAATAGTGTCATAAAGCTGGGAGCAGTTTCAGCACCAGGGAGAACTGAGACTATATATGCAGAACATGCCAGACAACCCTGAACACAGATGCAAAATGCTAGGTCATGCACTTGGCAGGATTTTATGTTACTTCCCATATGCTGAATATAAATGAGAAAGAGGAGGACAGGTTAATGACAAGATGTGGCTATGAAATACGACATAGCTATGAAAGAGGCAAATGCAGAATTGTCTCTGGGTTGACACGAGGAAGCTTTTAAGGCATCTCTAGGGTGGGTGAACTGGTCTCTTTTATGATTACAGAAAGAAAGAAATGAATGTTGATTTTAAAGGATTTTCTGAGACTTCACCTGAACTACTGTTGTTCTATTCTGGTTATGCATAGAATATATGTGTAAGAATGAAGAACTCCATCTGAATCTTGTATTTATGGGTGTCTCGTGCTGTTTGATCAGAGGTGAAAAATGTCTACAAGATAGCTAATATAGCCTAACCTACCTGATTATGGACATAAAAAGCACACTTTTTATCTTGTTTTTTAGAGGTGATATGCAAAAAAAGAATAATAAAAGTTGCTGGTGCAACAGGAAGTGGAAATAAGTATGGATATGTTTTATGGCAGAATGAGATCCATACCAACCACAGCAACTGACTAACTGATGTCTCTTTAGCTGCGTGCAAGTAATAAATGATTCAAGTGCTGCTTCCTGCTGAAGCTGTAAAATATGACCTGCAACAAGGCTATTCTGCTTAATGGCTGCTTAATTCTCCAATTCCCTGATTGCCCGTTCTGGAAGACAGCAGGAACCAATGGGTCCACCACTGCAGTAATCTCACAGTGCTCCCAGCCAAGCTCCAGCTCACTAAGCAGAGCTGGTTTTCTCTGTGAATAAGCTTGGAATATGTTCTCTCCAAAGGTTTCTGAGGAATGTGTGGCAGGAGAGCTGTGATAAAGGCACACAGTCTTAAAGCCAGAAAGTTTTATGTCCTTTGGGATATAACGTGGTGAACAGAAATACATAAATGTCACCTGGTACACAGCTAAGCTGCCCAGGGGTTTGCTGTCCCTGGGCAGAGGTGTTACTGGGTGCAAGGGTGACTGAAACTGGCTAATTATTAAAGAGGAAAAAATAGCTTTGTGGCTTCTGACTTGTTTCAGTCATAGAAAGGACATCATGTGAGAGGGATGCACATGCAGGAGGGCAGCTTCCAACCTGCTATTTGAAGCTAAGTGGAGTAATGCCTAAAACAAACTATACCAAAGTGCATAAGAGCTGGAGTGTTAAACCAGACTTTAGAATTTTAATAACATAATAAACCAATTCAAAAGGGATTCATAGCAACATGTGAAGAGGACTTTGCATCTTCCTTATCTGAACTAGTGAATTACTTGACCTTTCTACATATCACCTGCTCTCTACATATTCCTTATCTGTGCTTGCTTCCTCTTCCTTATTCTATTAATAACCAAGCTAAAAGACAGCTTTGGTGTACAATCAAATCTGTTGTTAAAAGAATCTTACTGAAAACCCTTGTTGATGCAAGGTACCTTCTGTGGAAACCTGGACACCTAACTTTTAAATGACTAAATGTAACTCTTACCCTTAATGACTGTCAGGGATGTTGTATTATGGAAATAGGAAAGAAAACAATGAAAGGAAAGAGGAGATGAAGACAAATACCATTTAAGTCACTGTGATACTGTTTTAGAACAGTGCATACGTATATAAACATATTTTCATTTTTCATTTTTCCAATATAGTCTAACTTTTAAGCAGGTTTTTCTTTTTCTTGGATGCAATGGTGCACTGAATTATATTGTTATCCTCTAAATGTCAGAAGAAGGAAAAGAACAAAGTAATGAATATCTGCCAACAGCTACACTTACTTTTAATGAGCAACCTAAAACCTACGAAATAGTAAAAAGCCTTGTAAAACAAACAAATAGACAGAAATCCATCATTTCAAAGTATTCTAGTTTGAGCTGTTCAACATCATGTGAAAAAGCTTCCTATACTGTCCTGACCTCACTAGCCTACAAATCACTGAATGCAGTCCATGATAACTTTTTGTACATTTTGAAGAATGATGATTCTCAGTCCATGGATTTAAATTTCATCATCTATTATAAGTTTGGTTCACTCTCCAGGTTCATCTTTACCACTTTCTGGAGTAATCTGGCCCTCAAACCTCAACCACAGACAACCCAAAGTTAATCAAACCCCATTATCTATTGCAGCAATAAGCTGGGGGGTGGGCAGCAGACAGAATTAGCAATATATAGCAGGACCTCACGTCCCTTTTATTTTCTAGTGTTACACCTGGGGCAGGGGATAAAACCAAGGAACATGGGACATCATCTGAGCTGTCTCACAGAAAATTGGCCTCAGTAATGGGGCAGGGGTAACCCTATAATGATGTAGCCCAACAAAATACTGACAAGGCTGAATACTACTAATTGTTGAAATGTTTGTTGCCTCATACCTGCAGCATAAGACAGCCTAGACAAAGTTTCAATGCCTGAAAACCAGTAATGAAGAAAGAAGAGGAGGAAAAATAGCTTTCCAACAGTTGTAAAAACTGTCTTTTATATTTTGCAGACTGTCAAATCTGGTGAATTTACCTTAAAGTAAATGTCTTTAATATCTGCACAAACTGCAATAAATACAAGTGAGATGTTGTTGGAGAAGGAGGAAAAGCACATTTGCCACCTATTTAATTTTCTCCCTATCCACTCTTCTTTAGTGAAAAAGTTAGTATCTTGAAAGCTTATAAGCTGAATATCTGTATCCTATCATGAATACTGTTATTGATTCTGCTCAGTAGAAAAGTGAGTGAGGCAAAGCAAGTGAAGCAAAGCAAGGATTGGAATGTAAAACAGGTGAAATAGCTTTTGACATCTACTTCACAGTTTATTTTACACTGCTTCGAAAGTAGCTGGCTTTCCAATGCCATTAGTGCTGTTTAGATGAATGGGCACTGCAACAGCAGATGGAATTCTCTGATGACAAATACAAGGTAATGAACATGGAAGAAATAATTTGAACTGCTTACACACATTACTAGGTTTTAAATTAACTGTAAGCAATTACTCAGGAAAAAATAGGGATTGCATTTGAAATTTCTGGTCAATGAACTGCAGGTGATAAAAAAAAGAGGAAGTAAAATATTCATACATATCAGAAATGAAATAGAAAATAATTTATCTACTTACGTATGTGTTTTTATTGTTCCTAGTCACCACAGAATTTGTGAATCTTTTATGCAATATCATTAATATTGAGAAATATCTGTGAAATAAAATGAAGTTTCTTATTGTTTATCATGTGCCTGAGCTTCAGGTGTTTATGTGTGTTTGTGTTAGTGCTTATTTACATGCACATTATCCTTCTCTCACAGTGATTTTACAATGAAATAAGGGATAAAAGTATCAGTCTTTGGTAATATGCCATATGGTGTGATGATATCATATAACATGGGCGTATGTCTGAGTTTTATTTGACTGGTATATATTTACACAAAAAAAAGAAATCGTTTTCCTAGGCAGCAAACCTGTTGCAGGAGATAACCTGGTTACCCATATTTTACCTGAACTTATTAAATAATAGAATGCTGATAGATTTAGGGCAGCATACACTATCAAGATACCTTTGTTGCCTTTTAAATACATCAGTTGTCTTTTATTTAAAACTCACATTGCTTTCTTTTTCTTGGTATTCCTCCACATATAAGAATTACTAATTTTGTACTTTGGCTGTGCTTATGTATCTGAAAGTTTCCTGCCAATTGAAAACCATTAACTTTCACACCATTGCTTCCAGTGTATGATAGTGTAACTTGCATCAACATTAGTTCTTAAATTCAACTGACACCATTTTTCTGAATTAAAGACAATTAGGGAAACTCCAGTATTACTGTTTTTCTAGCAGAAATTATTCTGAAATAGATGAATATGAATGTTCACAGTAATTGCCCTTTTGAATGATACATATGGATAAATTCTGATGATAGTGAGAGATCTACACTGTCAAAAGGTAAAACTGATTTGATTTTCACTTTTATTCAGGGCATCTCCTTAACCCTTTTGACTAATTTTCTATAATAGAAATTTCTATAATTTCTACTTTACATTATTTACAAGTGAAATATAGTTACAAATATTATAACATGTTTGAATATTGTCTGAAATAAGTATCTATTTGAACCCAAAACAGGCTTTCAAGAAAAATACTTCTCAGGCAATTTTGAGCTGGGGATGAGGAAAAAGGACACTCTGACCTGGAACAGCTCTGAAATCCACCATGGAAATTACTCTTTATTCTCCCTCTATTTTTTTTCATAAACTTTGTGTACAAAATGCTGAGAGATTTAAATTGATTGTTGGTTGTTTGTTTTGACTTTAAGGGCAAAAAGCAACTAGATGTCTATAATTTTTCAAAAGGAGGAGCCAAAAGAAGATTTAGACAAGAAGCCACACTGCAGATATAGTGTATAGAATATAGTATTTTCACATTTGGGAAACATGAAGTAACATTTTTGTTGCAACTCAAGAAGTTTCCCCTTTAAGAAAGTCTTGAATTTTCCTGAACTACCTTAAATTATCAGTCTAGTAAAACAGTCTCTATGGAGATATTAATGTTACAGCATTCTCTGCCTTTGTGTTTCCCCACATGTTAAATAACATGATTAAGGGTTTTATGCTTTTAATAAAAAGAAGAAAGAGAACATTTATTAAATGAAGGTAACTCAATATGGATGTAGAAATGAAAAGGACATTGTGTCATCAAGTCCAGTTCCTAATTATACAATTATTTTCATAATGGTTAATAAAATATGACCAGAACAGTTCTTTGTTGTTGGCACCACATGACAATGAATCATTCGTGTTTGTTTCATCCTTTTTCTTACTCTCCAAAATAGAATGTGCATGAGGAAGGCTCCCCAGTTGATGCAAACTCACTGACTGTCCTAGGAGATATTAAGGAATTCCTGGAAGGTCCCTGCCAAATAAATGCTTGGGATCACTTTTAGAGTGTAGACAGCTGAGTTCCTGTGCTCAAGAGTGTTTCTTCACTAGTGTAGATTTAATTAATACCTTTATAAGTTGATTTAACTGTATTAGAACTGCTAATTATTTGCTCTTCTTAGGTCTGTTGTGAGGCTGTCCTAGAAATTTGATTCTCCAGTGAATAAAAATCTGTCTAATCTCCATTATAAATTTATTCACATCTAGATTATATACTTTAGTTCTTTTTAAGAATGCTATAAAATAGTATATTAGACTATAATCTGTTTTATCAAACTCCTGATTTATCTGAAGTAAAAGGAAAAACACCAAGATAACAAATTCAGAGTCAAAATGTTCTGAATTAAATATTTGACCAAAGTTTCTGCCAACTTTTCCTGTAAATCTACTTAGTAATAGTGAAAGGGTTGTTTTGTATCATAATGATCAAGCAGAGTACATTATTGAACCCTGTGGGCTTTGTTTGGACTTGTGGACCCTAAGGACATAATGAAGAATCATGAAGTTGTGTTAATGGTTTAATAAGGAAATCTATTTAGCAAACCTTCTCATGCAATAGCTTCACAATAAATTATCATCCTCTTTTATATTGAATGGCTTTGGACTCAAAATTATTGATCATGAGTGTATAGAGGATTTATAAGGATTTTAAAGTCATAGCACTGAGTGACTGATTCTTAGCCTGAGTGTTCATTGCTCATTAGTGTATCCCAATTAACATCAGTGGGAAGTTGATGTGATTAAATGCCCCTCGGTATGTAGAATCTTGTCTGGTGCAACTTTGCCAGGAATTCATTACAGTCAATTTAAAATGGTATGAAAAATGCACAAACCCTCTACCAAAAATAAATGTTTTATTAATACAAATTTACAATGTTAATGTAAATTTAATACAAACTGATTGTATTTTGGTGAAACAGCTTATCCTGCCTGGTGTATTGCAGTCATCTATCAGCCTCTAACAAAACCCTTTTTTTTATATGTGTTCTGGCTGTTCCATCTTCTGTAATATGACAAAAACCTGAATAGTGCATATGTGCATATTCATGCACATCCATGGCCCTGTATTGGTGTCTGGGTTAAGAAATTAAGTGCACAAAACTGAAAATTAATCAGAGTCTGTTCTGCTGTGAGTAGGAGTCATGGCTCAAAAGGTATAACCATAACCTCCATAATCCCAGCAACCAAATCTTCATGCCTAAAGACAATTCCAATTGATACAATTTTCATTGAATCATTCAACACAAACTTTATACACCAATAACAGGGATTTTTCTAAATGAGAAAAAAAATAAAAGCATATCTTCAACTGTTTTTCTTGTCTAAAGGAAAATCTTTCAATTTTACTCCAATATTATGTTTCTACTTCATTATATATATGTAAAAAAAGCACAAATAATGAAATATTAAATTGCCCAAAGTGCTGGAAATTACACTAACTACTGAGACCCTCATCCAACACCATTGGGACTCCAAAAGTCCTTACTAGCTGCAGGAAAAGAGTGACAGCAAAACTGACTGGGAGCCTTACAGTGCAATATAAGGTCAAGAGAGTGGATACTCAGATTCTTTTTTCCCTACATGCCAATGGTTCATGTTCCCATTATTCATATGGCTTCTGGTTATTATTTCTGCTTGCTTTCCTTCTGTATCTCTCTCCTGCTGTGCTATTTTAGAAAACTGAAGTGCCTGCTGAGCTCTCACAAGGCCATCATTCTCTGGTTTTCACCTCAAATAAACAAACAAACAAACGAATAAAAGTTCTTTTCATAAGGATGTGGGGATCATGGTAGCTACAGCTGGTTAACTTTTTTTTTCTCCCCTAGGGCCTGCTAAAGAGCTGTGCATTTTAATTTACAGAAAAGGAGAAAAAACATGTTATTTCCATTTTTAAAGAGCTCTGGTGATTTTGTTCTGAAGAATTTTCATTTTTATCACAATGTATTTTCATGATTAAAAATAATTATTTGATCAAGTGCAGTCATTAGTGAAGTTTAGCACAGTTTCTACAAGTAATTTATATTTCACAGACAGACAAGTAGAAGTTTTCTGAAATTTCCTGGAGATATTGGAAAAGCTATTGCAGCAACTGAAAGCTGCTGAAATTTTACTGTATGAAAATTACCTTTCTTATTTACCCTCCTTTTAAACTACAAACACAGCTGTGTAAAGCATTTTAAAACTTTGACCTTCTTGAGACCTTTTCTTTCTCAGTGGTTGGGGGATGGCAGGTATTTCGGGGGGTCAGTTTGGTTTAGTGAGAGATGTATAAAGGAATAAGTTCCTATAAAGGAACCTATAAGTTCCTATAAGTTGCTATAAAGTTCTGGTGGAAAGTATCCAAAATGTGTCCATGGAACCTGGACTGCCGACCCGGTACCAGCCTTTAGCATTTGACCCTGCCTAGGATTGATTTGATGAAATGTACTGTTCTGAACTGAGCAGCCCATGATGTCCACAGTCTGCAAAGATCCAGTCAGTGCGCTCAGTGCAGTCCCGGGTGCAGCTCATCTCCTCAGTAAATATCTGCCTATAAATATCTGGAACAGCTCAAGTGAATCACATCCCTGAGGCATCTATTTCTCTCCTTTGGCTCTTTAGAGAGATTTAGGTCACTGGCTGTGATGTTAACATCTGCATCATGGGTGTTGAAAGGCCGATGAGCCAAAATTTAGCCAATGTTCTCTGGATAAATGAACTTACTCTCTGTTCCTTTCTCGTGGTTAAAAAAAGTAGCTGGGACAAACGTTCGCGCACCTCATAGAACTGTTATTTTTTTAACTACTGCAAAACTGCTGTTTGTCTGGCTTTCAGAGAATAAAGACAATTCTTTTTACAGTAAGCATCACACAGCCACCCTGGGTAGTAATTCATGCTCGACCTTACTTTGGTTCTGTTCTGATTATTGGTGTATTTTATGGGCATGATGAACTGTATGTTCACAATTATAGATTTAATGAACTCAAGCAATTGAGTAATATGATAAAGCCAATCAAGATGCAAGTCCAGTGAGAAGCTTGCTTCCCACATGCACTTGACCTTCAGGAGAAAGTATGCGCTGTACAAGAAGCAAAAGTTAGAAATAATCTGAGTGATCAGTGAATTTGAACTTGATTTTAAAGGCTCCCAAGCACAAAATTCTTTGATTCTATAAGGGAAAAGTGCAGAAAACCAAATTAAGATGTTTTTAAAATCTGTAAAATGTGTTTCCACAGTCACTGAAATGCCATAATCATATAGCTGTTGGCTGACATGATTACAGAACATAGTCAGGATTGTTTGCCTAGTTTAATTATATAGCTCCCACATGAGTTCCTTTACATAAAAACTTAATTCTTCACTTCATCTACTCCAATACTCCTCTCTAGATATCTCTTTTGAGAGATCTTTATCTTAACATTTTTCAGAGACAAACTGTTTCACATTCTATAATGAATAATGTTTAATGCCTTTGAAGCGTTTCCCATTCTGGAAAAATGGAAAGAACAGAGAATAATGTCTCTCCTGACCAAACTGAGAACAATGGCCTACACATAGAGGACCAGAAGAGGGGAAAAAAAGAAACCTTGGAAGAAATGGATGAACCAAGCGTTGCCACCAATGTGGAAAATCACTGCATTAAGAAGGATTGTTTTTCACAGCTCTTTCTTGCAATGATTTGATCTTACTAAGATTTCTTGTATATATTTCTTTATGCAAGTGCTCAAGTCCAGGTTGAATGGGGCTCTGAGCAACCTGGTCTAGTCACAGCTGTCCCTGCCTGTGGCAGGGGGTTGAAACTAGATGATCTTTAAGGTCTCTTCCAAACCAAACCATTCTGTGATCCTATGATCAATCTCATTGCAACATATTGGATTACTCACCTGAGATTTCCTTTTGGACAGTGTGGCTTGTAACTTGTGATTCTAGTTTTCCTTATTAACTCTAATGATTCAATGTAGATGAAACAAATGACACAAATCTACTTAAGAATAAATCACAAATATCCTATTATAACCCTAGGTCCCTCATGAGTTTATTATGCCTCTCCTGCAAAGTCTCCTATCCTTTAATATATTTAAAAGTTATTTCTGATATGTAATCTTCAAACACTAGAGATGCACAGAAATGTGATTGCAAAAATATACTGGGTTTGGGTAACAAAAAAAAAGAGTCTGAAATATTCTTCAAGTAATTTGTGATGTTCTGATTTCATCTTTCTCATCCCTGCTCCATTTCATTTTGATTCACTCATATCCTTCTCCTACTCTTTGCCCATATCTTTGTCCCTGACACCTTTATTCTCTATCACTCTCTCACTGAGCTCTTACTCATTGCATTTCTACTCAGAGAGAACTCCAGAGCATCTTACAAATCCCTCCAGGTTTTTTTTATCAGTGACAATCTGATAGATCATTTATAACACCACAGCAGGCACCACCAGAATTAAGGAAACATTTCAAAAAATAAATTGCAAGTGATGATATTTGAAGACTCTAAAATGAAAGTTAATTAGACACACCAGAGACAGGGCTGTGTCTTGTAAGGGATGTTTGTTTTCCTTTAAGCCATTTTGGGGGTTTTAGAACCCAAACCAGAGGCTGGTTTTTGGCCCCTACATCCTCACTTTGTGTGCTGGGGTCAGTAGACGTGATTTACAATGTGCCTTCAGGGGCAGAAACAGTCACTATGGTAGGATGGTCTGATCCAGATAATTTGGTTTAGTTTTAATATGACCAAATGCAATTCTCACCTTGCTTCAACTGAGTTTCCCTCAGATTTCTTTGCCATATGCACTTGACTGTCTTTTGAACTTAAATTAAGGTTCAACTATTTGTTTTATATGAAAAAAAGTCATAAAGCACATAATTGCTATAATGAAGTTGCATTGCTGCTCTTTGGGATTTACATCAACAATTTTGTCTAATTTGTTTAGGCATATAGTGCTGAAATTACAATGTATACCTCAAGAGAAATAACTTGAGATAAAATGATCCTAATGTGTAAGAGATGAAAAGAAATAGAAGGACAGTTAATTATCTATATACACACAGTCTGGGGCTTTGTACTCTTTAAAGGCAGGACGCGGTTTCACCTGACAGCATCATGCCTCTACAGTATATGTTGATTTTTTTTCAACATCTTTCATTCAATAATCTCAAAAATCATTGTTAGCATTAAAAAGTAATCTTAAAGCATCCTCAATGTGACAGATATTAGAGATATCCAAATATTATAATTGATATTAGAGATAGTCATTCAGAAATATACAGTGGACAGGTCCTCCACTGACAGGAGTGTCATACATATACACTGAGACAGGCCCTCTGTTAGGGTGCCATATTTTCAGTGCAAAGAACAAACTGAACAGGAAGAATTGGTTGAGTCTATCAAAAATAAAAAATGGGTCTTTGAGGCTCTTGTTATTGCTGAAACTTGTAATAGAGTAGCATTTCTAGGAGGAAAAAATATAATTTTTGAGAATTTTTTGTGTTTCGAGAGTTGTCTTTTTTCAGGTCAAACATGTTTTCTTCCATCTCTCTTCTCCTTCCTAATTCCCATGGCCAAAAATCCAGAGACTGAGAAGAGGGAGGTGGGACTGTGAAACAAATGAAAGAAAAAGAGAAATGCTAACAGTAGAGAATAAAAGAGTAAGATGTCATTTCCTTCCTCAATAACAGTACCTTGGCTACTCCTAGGACATTTCAATGAACCAAATGCAAAATTCTGTTGGTTTTTTTCATACTGGAAAACAAAAAAATGAACAAGGCAAAAGATATTTTCTCTCTTGAAATTCACCAAATTTATTCACTGAAAATGACTGCACTGTTCTACACATCACTTTGTTTTTTCCAGTTCTTGCTGAAGCTGACCATTCCTTTTCTTCCTTCAAACATCCAAGAAGAAAGCCATCTTGCATTTGATGGATTACTTGCTCACAGCATCAAAGAAGGAATAATTGTAGTGTTGAGATTAAAATAAAGATATTGACTGAGACCTTGTAAAGATAGGTATGTTACAGATTGGCTGGTACTCCTGATTGATCTCTGAGACTACAAGATATAGTTGTTCATAACATGTCTCCAGCAAGGCTTTGGATGTCACCTTCCTGGTGAAAATAGGAGAGGTAGTTAAGCAGAGGAAGGTGGTCCAGAGATGCAGCTCAGTCTTTATCCTTGAGTGTTTTCAAAGTCCTGAACAGTCAGGTCTGGTCTCCTGCCAGACCCTGCCTTGAGTAGTGGGTTATTCGTGAGACCAGCTGAGGTCCCTCCACACCTGGGCTATCCACTCATCTGAGGAGCATTTCCAGAAGCTGCTGGGTTTGGAGCTGCTCTAATCTTGTTTAGGAGATCCCAGGGCATCGTGTGGCATCACAGAGGGACACAAGCTGGGGCAGTGCCAAAGGAGGCTGGGCAAAAAACAAGTACACATATTCCACAAACTGAATATGGAAAATAAAGGACGGGAGGAGCTAATGGGGCAGAGAAGCACATTAGTAATCCCCTTTCCAACACAGACCTCTGTTTCCTCTGAAGGACAAGGGGTTAGGACACAACACTGCATTTTGACAAAAACTGGAAGTCAAACTTGGGTACTTTTCAGATTCAAGCAATAAAATTTATTCTTCCTCTTTTGTAAGCACATGTGAGAAATATTCAGCTTCCAAAAACATTTGGTCATACAAGGACAAGCTGAGAGTAAATGAAGAGAGATTTTGACTCATTTGTGAGTGAGAAAGAATTGCAGACACGGTGCTGCAGCAGCAATACTACTATCCCTTCTCAAAGATAAGCCCAGATTTCTCACATATTTTCCATATTTGCATGCATAAAAATATGTTGATTTTTCTGCTGCATAGTATGTGTTTCTTTTCACCTTGGGTTGGAACTATGGGCTGTACTGGTGAAGTCCCAGCACAGCAGGAATCCCCAGGTCTCTGTGGCTGGTAGGCAGGGAAACCACAGGGAAACCTCCTGCCAGCAGCTGTCCAGGTGTTACCCTGCCATGCTTTGGAACTCCAGCAGTCACCCACATGCAGCACACAGTGGGCTGGAGCCCATTTTTGCATCACCAGAGTAAATCCAACATAGCTACTCAGAAGCAAGACTGAATATAAAACATGAGCCATAAAAACAGTAAGAGTAGAATTTCCTTTCCTGATATTAAAAGTCTTCCTGCAGCTGATTTTATGTGTACATCTCAAAAGGGTTTAAGTGGGATGAAAGCTGTGCAGTGAAGAGCTGTCTCTTTTGGCTTTACCAGATGAGTCATTAGGTCATTTTTATGAGACAGGGGAGAACTGAGGCAGACAGCAGTAAACACAGCATGTTAATGGCTTAACTGTCTGACTACAAACAGTTAGAAAAGAGTTTATAGCTGCATATAGGCTATCTGCATCTGCATATCACTTAATCCATTTACTTATATAGAATGCCTTTACCACCTAATGTTTGGGGGTTTTTGTCATTAAAAAAGAAGCTCTTTAGGCAGGGACTGTGGTTCCTTTCTAGTGAATACTATTAAAAGACACTCTTGCTGTCAGTGGCTACATTCTTGCATTTAATTTTCCTATATGGACTTATGGTAAATAACCTTTTTTTTTTGACTGAATAGTTATTATATCTAATGGTTACATCATTTAACTGTAATAACCAACACTGAGAATGTAAGTAATAAATAGCCAGCCGTTTACTCAGTGCATTTTTCTTATTGTAGCATTTGTGAATTATTGATGACATTTTCATTGATATATTAACCTATTGGAAATTAGTCATGAAAGAATTGCTGCAATTATTTCATGGTCTACAGTTTGAGGAGTTAAGCTGAAGCATCCCTTGCAACTACCAGTGGATCCTTTACTCTTTCTTTTTTTTTTTTTTTTTTTT